>CM077174.1:39428900-39456400 GCA_039654105.1 Coreius guichenoti | reverse complement strand
AATGAGCAGTTGTTTATGAATGAGTCATTGAATCTTTGACTCAACCGATTCGTTCAAAACGTTGAATCATATAATGAAACACGGTCGAGTGTTGCTGTGAGATGCGCTATGTTTCTGCTGTGATCTTTGTTTGGAACTATTTTCGCTGCTAAAACAGAAGAAAAACAGTCAATATTGTGACTAAATTTAAGTACTTGTTTATTGAACTGTTAAAATCAGTGTCTTCAGGAACACAGCACTCTTGGTCGCGTGATGTTGCTTAACTGTATCATGTGTTATCAATATAAAAACTCCACATTTTGAATTTTTACCGCAGTATGTTAACTGAGTTTTGTCTGCTGCTGCACTCATTCGTTTCCAGTTTTCCTCGAGAGGCTGCACGAGCCTCAACAGCACAACCTTGTTACCGTCAGTACATTATATATTATATTATCATCCACTATCAATCGCCACTTACACTAAATAAATGCAGAATCATTCTCGCATTTTGTCCCGGACAAGCGTTAATGTCGAGCCCCGAATATACACGGGTGAATCGTTCACAATAACTAAGACAATATTATCTACAACATGCATTTAGAAAATAGACATGGTGAATTTGAGAGGGATCGCCATTTTTATATGAGCAAATCTGATTACATAATTAATGAGCTTTAAGATTTAATTGCAGATATTAAGTACCTTTTGTGTTTAGCAAGATTAGGCAGAAATGATGTTATCTGCTTTTTTAATACATGATATTGTTCTTCAGTTCGATTCATTAATGCACATTATACTATACTTTCATCAAAAAATAAAAGAAAATCAAGGATTTATTTGGTTTAATCAAGCTGAAGACCAGGGCAAAACTTACTACAACATCTGCAATTAAATCTTACATCTCATTAATTATACAATCACATTTACTCATGTAAAAATTACGCACATTTAGAATTATATTCAGATATACAATCTATAACTCACCCTACACAACTGTTACCTGTGTGTGACATTTACTGGAGGACCAGCTCCATTGTACATGGATCTTTACGCTTGTCAGTGTGTGTGTGTGTGTGCAGTGTTGCGTGACAAACTGTGCAATTCAGTGTTCCTGCTGTTCTAATTACTGTGTGTGTGTGTTAATGTCTGTAATGCCATATGATGAACATCAATACACCCACATTACAGCAGCTGTGAGGTCACGCCACAACGACCTCCAAGGTCACCTGTGACCCCTGAGCGATCTGTGATAGTGCCGTCTAACAGCCTCATAAAACATCTACTCATCTACACACCGTCTCCTGATGTCCTTACGACCTGAACACAACAGCTGCAAAACAAACAAATAAATAATTAAATCACAGTACGAGCAAAATGACCTTTACATGACTGTCTAGTTTATATATACATACGTAGTTCATCTTACATTTCATACAGTTAATTGATGACAAACATGAAGTAGGGCAACAACTCACTGTGATGTATCCTATAGAATACAGTCATAATGACCCTAAAACTCAAGATATCAGGGTGAAAAATGCCCCTGTATGAGTTTTTGTAATATGATATAGTTGAGCAATATCACACGAGTGCTGTTTTTGTCCAGAATAGCATGAGTGATAAAGAAGTTAATGTTGTGTTATATTTCAGCCAACGAAAATATTACCCATAAAGCCAGAGCAGAACTGTTGTGCGTCTCTGAGCAACACACAGCAGTGTATTGTTTCTGAATGAATCCGCGTTTTGAGCGAATCAATCGGGTGAACCAATGATTAAATGACTCATTCATAAAGATAGCCATTTACTTAATTCCTGAATGAATCAGCGCTTTGAGCGAATCAATCGGGTGAACCAATGATTCAATGACTCATTCATAAAGAGAGCCATTTACTCCATTCCTGAATGAATCAGTGTTTTGAGCGAATAAATCAGGTGAACCAATGATTCAATGACTCATTCATAAAGAGATCCATTTACTCCATTCCTGAATGAATCAGTGTTTTGAGCGAATAAATCAGGTGAACCAATGATTCAATGATTCATTCATAAAGAGAGCCATTTACTTCATTCCTGAATGAATCCGCGTTTTAAGTGCATCAATCGGGTGAACAAATTATTCAATGACTCATTCATAGAGAGCCATTTACTTCATTCCTGAATGAATCAGTGTTTTGAGTGAATAAATCAGGTGAACCAATGATTCAATGACTCATTCATAAAGAGAGCCATTTACTCCATTCCTGAATGAATCGCCGCTTTTAACAAAATCAGGTGAACCAATGATTCAATGACTCATTCATAAAGAGAGCCATTTACTTCATTCCTGAATGAATCCGCATTTTAAGTGCATCAATGGGGTGAACAAATTATTCAATGACTCATTCATAGAGAGCCATTTACTTCATTCCTGAATGAATCAGTGTTTTGAGTGAATAAATCAGGTGAACCAATGATTCAATGACTCATTCATAAAGAGAGCCATTTACTCCATTCCTGAATGAATCGCCGCTTTTAACAAAATCAGGTGAACCAATGATTCAATGACTCATTCATAAAGAGAGCCATTTACTTCATTCCTGAATGAATCCGCGTTTTAAGTGCATCAATCGGGTGAACAAATTATTCAATGACTCATTCATAGAGAGCCATTTACTTCATTCCTGAAAGAATCAGTGTTTTGAGCGAATAAATCAGGTGAACCAATGATTCAATGACTCATTCATAAGGAGAGCCATTTAGGCCCTGTCCCAAATGGCACACGTCATATGCACTTTCGGTCTTGTGGACTTACAATGGCTGCCACGCCGTGCGCGTGTCCGTTAAGTCCACTATTTGTCATTTTAGGTCTCAGAAGGGTGCTCGCGAGCGACCCCTTGGCGGTCGATATGCACCCTTCAGCTGAGCCTGCACTGATGTGAGCTCCGCAGCAGATTTCTTCCAGATAGTCAAAGCGGCGTTACGTTACGAGAGTGCAGACTCGTAGGAAGACCGTGAGGGTTCAGGGTGCCATTTGGGACAGGGCCTTACATCATTCCTGAATGAATCGCCACTTTTAACAAAATCAGGTGAACCAATGATTCAATGACTCATTCATAAAGAGAGCCATTTACTTCATTCCTGAATGAATCAGCGTTTTGAGCAAATCAATCGGGAGAACCAATGATTGAATGACTCAATTATAAAGAGAGGACATTTACTTCATTCCTGAATGAATCAGCGTTTTGAGTGAATCAATAGGGTGAACCAATGATTCAATGACTCATTCATAAAGAGAGGCATTTACTTCATTTCTGAATGAATCAACGTTTTGAGCAAATCAATAGGAAGAACCAATGATTGAATGACTCAATTATAAAGAGAGGACATTTACTTCATTCCTGAATGAATCAGCGTTTTGAGTGAATCAATCGGGTGAACCAATGATTCAATGACTCATTCATAAAGAGATCCATTTACTCCATTCCTGAATGAATCAGCGTTTTGAGCAAATCAATCAGATGAACCAATGATTCAATGACTCATTCATAAGAGAGCCATTTACTTAATTCCTAAATGAATCAGCTGTTTGAACGAATCGAATGAATGATTCAAAGACTTACTCATTTAGACATTTACTGCCACCAACTGGCAGATTTTATTTCTTATTACTTTTTAGTATCATTTCATAATTTTTTTTATTTTTATATTTCCATATTAATAAAAAATTCAAGGCATAGTTCACCCAAAAATTTAAATTCTGTCATCATTCACTCATATATATATATATATATATATATATATATATATATACATATATACACACACACACATATATATATATATATATATATATATTTAACGCTGAAAATGTCCCTCCAAATGCCTGAATTGTCTGAACAGTTACATTGCAGTCTCTTCAAAAAATACCTGCTGGAAAAATCTATTTTATTTGCGACACAACAATTTAATGTGCATGTTCCTCCCAGGATTTCCTGGTGGAGACAGAGCAAATCTCAGTGACTATGTTGAACATGCACCATATTTTTGGCAATTTTAATAAACTTAAAGGGCACCTATTATGCAAAATTCACTTTTATAAGGTGTTTGAACATAAATGTGTGTTGGTAGTGTGTGTACACAACCACCCTATAATGATAAAAATTCACCCACTCCTTTTTTTTCAATCCCCATAAATCATAAGCAGTGTCTCAGAACAAGCCTGTGCAGATTCCTGGCAAAGTGACGTCACATTTCACAGGCCCCGCCCACAGTGTTGATGGACACTGCCGTATTAGCATAGACCCCGCCCTCAGAGAGCCGTACACAGTCCGCCATGTTTATCTCCTCACCAGAGCATTAACAGCAGCAATGCAGAAATGTGTTCTTAATAAAGCTACTAAAGTTTTAAGAAAGTATTTTCTGTTTCTCTTTTGTTTGTTTGATTCGTATTAACAGCAGATATAGCAGTAGGTACTGTATATTACACTGCTGTCACTTTAATACACAGATCTAATACACACACGGGATTTCTGTACTGGCTGCATACGCGCACAGACATAACCAACTGTTTTCATGTGAACTTTGTGTTTCTGACATAACCTTGTGTGCATTTGACAGTTTAATCGTAATAACACATGAGCGAGAACTAGTCTAGTTTAATAGCCTACTCACGGACGCACCGACATCCAGCTCTCTGTGCGCATGCATCGGGTGTGTGTGTGTGCTCAAGTTGAGAGTGATATGGCTTTAAAACGCATGCAGATGATAATATTTCATGATGATGAAGAACTGCAATGTCACGTGAGCGTGTCTGATAAAGATGATCCTCAAAACAAACAGATGTATCATGTTTCAGTTCTCATTGGCGTGTTCACGAGCTGTGTAGGCTCCGCCCTCTGGGGCGGGGAGCAGCAGCTCATTTGCATTTAAAGGAGACACACACAAAACAGCCCATTTTTTGTTAAACCCAAAAAGTGGCATTTTCAAAATGGTATATTAAATTATCTGTTAGGAATTTTGATCTGAAACTTCACAGGTACACTCTGGGGACACCTGAGACTTACATTACATCTTGTAAAAAGGGGCATAATAGGTGCCCTTTAATACTGGAATCGGATGCAAATACCCAACTGCATGTGCATCTGAACAATGTTCCTGTGCATGTAAGAGTATAACTGTTATTCATGAAATTTTGAAAATAGGCTCTTTAAAAAGTATTTTTGGGCATTTTGCCTTTTTATTTATCAGAAGAGTTATACTGCAATTTTTACTTCCTAAAAATAGAACTTTCTTTGAAAATACAATAGCAAACATCAGTTTTGTGTGCATGTTCTTGGAGATCAGCACAGCCTAAAATACAGCTGTAAAAAACTATTCATTTCTTTCTTTCACTGAATTACCGGAAAGATGTCACCCCACAGATGATCGGTGCTCAACGGGGTGAACTCAGGTTCACAGGAACGAGCGAGCGGGACGTCGTCTAAACACAATCAGATTATAAATCCAGAGCACATATTTAGCTGAGCAGCTGCAAGTCTTGTAATATTTATTTCTGAGTTTAACTGCGCAGGAAAACATGATTTACATCACCACTGGGCAGGAGCAGGAGTCTGAGCTTTACACGCATTCATCAGAGACAACAGCAGACACACGAGGCATTCAAAATGTTTGGGAGGAAAACAAAATGTCCTGTGTTGAGATTTAATAACAAAAAAAAAAGTCTCAAAAAAATTCGGATTTTTGTCCGAATAAAACACTCCTGAAGGTTTCTCCAGAGGATTCTTCTTCAGATAATCCAAATTAGACTGTTGAACGCAAACATACAGTCTAAAATAAAAACTCAGGCGTTTCCAAGTCTTTATAGTGGTGCGATGGCTCAGCCAATCAGAGTTCAGAATGAGACCACACCGTCTCTGAGTGGCTAGCTATCGCTCTTAGTGCAGTCAAACGGTTTCCACCACTGAGCGAACTTCAGAACCTTCTTACGCTGGTCGTCGAAATTCTCACGTATCGGCTTGCGCCATCGTCTCGGTTCCAGGTCGAGCATCCCTCCCAGGATTTCCTGACGGAGACAGAACAAATCTCAGTGACTATGTTGACATGCATTATATTTGGGTCAGTTTTAATTAACTTCCAAAGTCACAAAGTCCCTCCAACGAGAGTTCTTCTCTATATCAGTGCGCACTGTTTCTGAACTCCCTCAAATGCCTCCATCTTGAGTTTTCTTCCAGGAACGAACACACCACAATATTCCTCATTATAATAATTCATACGCAGAATAAAGGGGCGGGGCCTGGTTGAGTTAGTTAGTAGTGTGTTGAAACTGGTGGTTATGGTAAGGGGCGGGACATTTCCCGAACACGCTCGAAGCGCTTGACCAATCACAACACACTGCTCCAGCCGACCAATCAGAGCACAGTGCTTTTCAGAAGGAGGGGCTTCATAGAGACAGGAACTAAACAGAGCGTTACTGACAGACTGGGAAGAGAGGAGCCGCAACAATGGAGAATATGGGGAAAATAATGAACATTCCAGCAAGAAAACCTGTTCTAGTAGATCAAGACTTTGTAAAAGAGCTTAATATGGTCTCCTAATTATGATTGCAGATATAGAATATGTATTTTAATCACTGCAATCAGATCAAACTATCCAAACCAAAAGCCCAACATGCCCAGAGTCGCAAGCACAAGCGCTGTTCTTAGACTTACTTTGCCGAAATAGTGTGGGAACTTGTGCTCGTTCTCAATGACGTGAGCAAAGCCGCCCTGCAATCCGAAATCCACAGAGAAGTACGGCAACCCTCGTGGGACCTGCGAAGACACAAACAACGTCAAACACTGAGACGGAGGAGGGAGAACAAGAGACATCAGGAGAAAACGGGAGGAACTCACAGCTTGTCTGATGTCTTTCGATGAGAGATCCACAACTTTCTTATTCATAGCCCATTCCTCGTCCGATTCCATTATGGCTTTCTGAACGAATAAAAGTTTTACGAGCGTGTTCACATTCACACAAGTGTGTGTATTTGTTTGTTTTAGTGTTAATATCGTTAATAACACATTACTTTTAAAAGTAACTTTCCCCAACACTGATTGTGAGGGTGTTTGTTCCACGTGTGTTACCTTAAAGTAAATGGGTGCCATGTCTCCGAGCTCTTTGGGCAGCGGCACACACTCGTACACCATGTGCAGGTGTCTTTTCGGGTTCATATGGGTCTCCAAAAACACACAGTCCAACTCCTGAGACTCAAACATGCGGACCAAAGCACGACGGAACATCTATGAGAGAGAGGAAGAGAGCGATATTAGAGAGAAATCTGCTTTGCGTGTGTGTGTTGTTAGCGTCTCCTTTCCAAGCTGTGATCTAGAGATACGGGTCGAGATGTTGTATAGAGTTACTGATCTTGAAATATGTGATATTGATGTTGAAATCTGTGTGTGTTTGGGCCAGAGGCAAAACGTGTCTGTATCATTATGTATTCATTATATATTCAAAGATAAATGAAACTACATTTTTACATTTACTAAACAACATCTGAGTGGTGTTTGTCAGTGCAGACCTAGTCATAGAAAGTGTATACAAGAACGCTTGCGTTTGTAATGCTTGTACCTGTATTTCGCTCCATATGTCCTCGTCCAGGCCTGTGGCCGCTGTGTGATGTTGGATGGGTACGATCAAACAATGACCTTCGGTCAGAGACACACTGTTCGGAAGACACAAGTACACCTGCGAGAGAAAACACACACACACACACATCGTCAGAGCTCAGAACAGCATTCAAGCTTGCGCATTAATGAGGACAGCTCGCTAAATCCTGGAGCCCGTCCCGTCATCCCAAACGCACATGGACAAACTGAGCGTCTGGAAAAATCCTCTTAGCACAGCCGAACACGGCACCCGAAATGGACAGGCTGGCGGAGAGATTAGTCTTTTTTTTGTTGAAGATGTACTTTTCTGACAGAATGAGCCAAAATGGTATTTAAAGAGTGTGTGTGTGTGTGTCTGCGTGTGCGTGTAAGTGCGCGCGCAAGTGTGTGTGAGTGAGTGTGTATATTTGTGTGTGAGCATGTGTGTGCGTGTGTGTGTGTGTGTGAGTGAGTGTGTGAACGTGAGCGTGTGTGTGAGACTGTGTGTGTGTGTGAGTGTGTGTGAGTGCATGTGTGTGTGTGAGTGCGTGTGTGAATGTGTGAGCGTGTGTGTAAGTGTGTTTGTGTGTGTGTGAGTGAGTGTGTGAACGTGAGCGCGTGTGTGAGATTGTGTGTGTGTGTGCGTGTTTGTGTGTGAGCGTGTGTGTGTGTGTGTGTGTTTGTGTGTGTGAGTGAGTGTGTTTGTGTGTGTGGGTGCAAGTGTGTGTGAGTGAGTGTGTTTGTGTGTGTGGGTGCAAGTGTGTGTGAGTGAGTGTGTTTGTGTGTGTGTGTGTACGTAAGTGTGTGAGTGCGTGTGTGAACAATGTTTACAGGTTTAAAACTCTTCTGTAATTCTGTATGTACGGTAATGATGTGAACTAGAGATGCACTGAGATGTACCGGCCGATAAAAGCAATCATTTTCACTATTGGACAAAAACAGACTGTTTATCAGCAAGTTTTTGTCATAAGCTGATATGAAACGGTAATATATCGTGCCTTGGTCCCGACGGCTGCGATGAGATGTTTGGGCAGTTCAGGGCTGTCGAAACAGTGCCGGCATTTCTCCATCCGCCCGGCTAACCTCCGTGTCTCCTGCACGGCTTTGTTCCTCTGCCTCTCTTCATCTCGACCCGACCTTTCTTTCTGTGCCGCACTGGACACAAACATGTCATCCAGCGTGTAGTTATCGCCGTCCGTCTTCCCCATCATCTGCAAAACACGTCCATTAAAACACTTTCACAGGGTTTGGTTCACATGCACACTTTCATCATTAAAGGTTCACTCTATCCTGCATGTCTGAGTTTAATCTTGATTTAAAGGCTGAAAGCTGGTTCAGGACCGAGGAATGGGAAATGTTTTATGAGTTCTATAAACCCCTACTACTCTTGTACTTTAACAGTAAGACAAGTACGTACAGTAACAGTGTATCTGTATCTTTTTTGGGACATACTACAATGTCACATCCTCAATACTGGTCCAACATCTTGCAACCTTTACATACTATTTACAATATACTATGATTCATGGCACCCTAATTATGATCTTGTATGACAATATGCAAATTAGGAAGGCGCAATGCTATTTTCAGGAGGAACAGAGGTCAGAAAATGAAAATGAAGAAGACAGCCATAAATATTAGAATTGTAATTTTACAGTTGAAATGTCAAATAAAATATAATTATAATAATATAATTTTTTCTTAAATACTTGTTTTATTTATTTTTTTTTTTTACAGTGAAATCACAATAATAAAATTTCTTATTTTGATTTTTAGTCATTTATAAGAAGACCAGTATGCAAATATTACAATAACTTCATCACAGTTGGTTTATCATTCTATTAATGTCAAAAGGGGATTTTCAAACTTTAAATATATTGTAATTAAATTAAGAATTATTAAAATAAAAATAATTAAATATTATTATTATTGTTATTTTATAGCCATGTTGATATATAAATTGGCCAAATTGTGCAGCAAACAACATAGATTTTTTTTAATAAATGACATTTTAAATTGCAATTGCAAACTGTTCAAAAGTTATTCGCAAAAATAGCCATTTTTCAGATCTCATGACCTGTAGGTAGCGCTGTTCCCAAATTTGGCATGATCCCTCAGATCATGGGTCCGATGAAGCGTACCAATTTTCGTTTCGATTGATCAAAGTTTGGCCGAGATACAGCCTCTGAACCAATTTTGGGTCGACCTCGTTAAGTTTGCGACATAACTTTTGAACAAAGATGAATAATTGGAATACTGTACTTTTCAAAATGGCCACTACTGTAATGGGCGGAGTCTTAATGGAAGTTGTTGAATGTGATCAGCATGATGAGAGGAATAATTTTTCTAGAACAAAGGGTTCAAAAGTTATAACCTTTTGAAAAGTGAATTTTTTAACTGGTGGTGGCGCTATAGAGTTGATCCTAGAGACTCCAAAATTGGTCAGATTACTATTAATGACCATCACTACAAGTGTGCCAATTTTCATCACTTTCCTATGTTTCGTTGATAGGGCTGCCATAGGCCCTGTCCCAAATGGCACACTTCATATGCACTTTCAGGCTTGTGGACTTACACAAGACCGTAGGGTGTCCCATTCATCATTTAAGCTTAAAGAAGGGTGCTCGTGAGCGCCTCCTTTGCGGCTGCTATGCGCCCTCGATGCGCACTTCTGCTGAGCCCGCAAGACTGTGAGCTACGCGGAGGACTTCTACCCGGCAGTCAAAGCGGCATTACGTCGTGAAAGTGCGGACTCAGAGGAAGACCGTGAGGGTTTAGGGTGCCATTTGGGACAGGGCACTTGAAAAAGAAGGGGAAGGGGTCTTGAAACCCAACTGTGCATGAGCGATTCGATTGGTCGGCAGGAATCATGTGATATGATTGCGCAGAAGAGGTCAGGTGCGGATTTACTGCTGATTGTTGGTAAAGCGGTGGGTCATTATCTGGAGTAGAATCCAGAAAACAGCAGCAGATGTGACCAGGCCGCAGGGATTACGCTAACAGAGCGCGTATGCATGTGTCTTGCTCTCTTCAGACACACCAACACACACAAGAGTGAGAGAGGCTTAACGGCGTGGTTCAACAAGCAGACAAAGAGGCAACGTATCCGTAGCAACGGGTGATCTGTGTGGGAGGCGTGTCTGTTCACACTGGCATGTTTGATTGACAGATGGAGAGGAGCCGAGGTGAGAGCGAGAGATGGAGAGTCTGGCCGAAATCAGGCTGTGCTTTAAATTCTACATTTATTCTCTGCATCGGTGCTTTCAGACTCCAGCTGACATATGAATAAAAAACCCTAGACACACCAGAGATCTTGAGCTTAGTGTGTGTGCGGTTCTGCTGGTAACTGTCCGGACTACATGTACAGCAGACAGGAGATACACACACAATTATTTTCTGAAGAAAATAGTAGACATTGCATGGGAGCAAAAGAAAAGTTTCAGGTAAATGTAGGTTTTAGTACACGCCGACCGCTTGAGAATCAACACTTAATACGCCACTGTAAAGGCGACTATTAAGGGTTAAACAGATACAAGAAAGCAAAAAAGAGCAATCACAATTCTCAAGAATGAAGACCAGTATGCAGATATTACAATAACTATTAAATGATTCAAATTAAAATAACAAATCAAATAAATTAATTAGGAAAAAAATAGGGTAAAATAAAAAATAAAAAAAATAAAAAAAAAGACCATGCACATTTCATTATGCAAATAAATGCAAGCGATAAAACCATTTGTATATTTAGTATGCAAATATTACACTGACATAATTGCTGTTGGTTATATTTCAAATTTGGAACATTCTATTAATGTGAGCCAATGGGAGATGTACAAACTTTAATCTTAATTTTTTTTAACCCTCTTCGGTCATTTTAGACAGAAAAAAAAAATGTTTTTTTTTTTTTAAAATACATTTTTACTTCATTGGAATGGTGTGAAACTTGGCAACGGTTCTATCACTTGCTGTTTGAAAAAAAACACACACAAATCATGGACATGATTCGAAAAGGATAAATGGTCCTGAAAATAATTGTCACACTTGCATTGAAAATGAATGGGAGACAAATTTCTAGTGGAGGCGTTTGGTACTGCGCACAAACAAAATCACTTGACTGAAAGCTCATTTACTGAAATATCAACCTCAAATTTGGAGCACAGCTTGATTAGATTTATGGATTTGATTTTCTCACAGTTTAAGAGTAAAATGTGGTTTGGAAATATATATTTCATATAAAGTAAAAAAGTTTTCATAATAATAAACTTAAACGTCAATAACTTGTTTTTTAGTTTCACTTTTTTTTAACTTTACACTTTTCACCAAACTTAAGTCTGTGCACTCAAGATTTATGATAGTTTAAGTTGCTCAAAAAGTAATAAATGGATCATAACTATTCCATAAACATAATTTAGAACCATAAAATACAAAATATTAAATAAAAAACATTATCAAACTAAAATATAGTACATTCATTTCATTAAGAAAAAAAACAAAACGGTCATTTTTGACCACCACGTGAAGAGCACCAGCGGGTTAAGCATAATATTTAATAAAACAAAAACGACCACAAAGAAATGGATGCAAAAAAAGAGACACAGAGGCACATTTCAGTATGCAATTTCAAGAGGAAAAAAAACGAAACAATTGCAGCACGCAAACGCCGCAATGACGTCATGCCGCAGTCATTTAGATTTTGAATCGTGAACATTCCATCAATGTGAGGTGGGTGTTCTAAAAATGATCTGCCAAAGTTTGAATGGAGGCTGACGTTGAGCAGCTCCAGGTGAAATGAATGCAACAACGTCAATGAAGACGAAAACTCTCTAAAATATCAATACAATGCTACCTTGTAACTTGGCAGAGAGAGAGAGACAGAGCGATGTGCCGCTAAAATGTGCAAATGTTGTCACTTTCATATTTCTCGTTTCCATGGCGACCGTGACGTCTTAGTTTATTATAACAGATTGTAGCAGCCCTGCCCGGTTTAAAGTCTGAGAAACAGCAAATCACATCGGAGGACAGACTGAGAGATTGATCACACAAATACTGCGGCCTTCAGCACGACCATCTGCTGATGCCAGTCTGGCCTGCGACGATAGATGACCGCAGAAAAATATAAGGCTGTTTGTGCGTGCCTGTGCATTCATGATACACTTAGCATTTAAATTTTGTCCAGAAACTACGAAACACTCAAAAAAGAATAAGTTCAGGCCTAAATTTAAGAACTGAACTGCATATAAAATTCCCATGCATTTGGATTACAGTTAACAAACCAATCAATTTAATGCAATGCATTTTTGTCAGTCATACATGCATAAAACGGTAAGATTTCTGTGTAAAAGTACTAATAAACTAATGTGTTTTGAATGCACAATAACCAGGTTTATATATTTATCATCAATAAGTCAAATTTCTTTCAATCTCATACATTTTAACTATTTTAACCATGTTCATACTTTTTAACTGTATATTATATAAATAAATATATATAAATGCCTTTAAATGAACAGATCCATGATGCTTCTATGCAATTATGATTATCTAATTAAAATCAAACAGATGCAAACAAAAAAAAACCCCACAATGTATGACTTACAAAGATGCATCACATTAAGTTCAGTAGTTTGTTTATATTAAAATTATATGGATGTAAATTTTATATGCAATTCAAATACACAAATCTTACATTTAGACAGTGGGCCTAAAGGTTTTTTGAGTATCTCACAGGAGACAAATCAAATGTGTAGTCATTGCATTGCTGCTCATTAGCAAGATTATTGCATCGCATCACCACTCTCATAAAAACATTAAGTTGCTTTTTCACTGTTAATGTTTTTATGAACGTCCCTTTAGAATTACAGACCGTTCCACACGTGTATGGTGTGTAAGAAGTTCCCAGAGGAGGTCGGCGCTCACCTTGGCGGCCATGCGTGAGTAAAGAGCGTTCTGATCTTCCGCAGTGCTCATCTTCTCCCGTCTGACCATCTCTCGCAGATCCATACCATCATCATCCTCAAAATAGCGCGTGCGCTCGCCGTCCTGATGCGTCTCGATCTAAAAAACACAGAAGGGGAGAAAATGTCACCTCATTTGATGTTGTAGTTTGCCAGGCTTCAAGCGAATGTTAATTTAAAGAGGACCTATTATGTTCATCTTTCTTTAGTGTGTTATGTTGCTGTTTGAGCAGGAAAAAGTGTCAGTTAGGGGTGAACAATTACTCACGGTTTGTATTTCGGTATGTGCTATGTTCAGGAAAATTAGGACATTTGTCAAATAAACAAAATAAGAAGAAATAATCAAACTACAAGCAACAGCACAAATACATACAATAGAGCAAAGATGCATATAAAATAAACAGTGCTTTTCAGGTTTCTAACAGTGCTTTTCAGGTACAGAAATTGAATAAAGTAATCAAATATAATAGGGGTTTCTTAGTCACTTGTTGTTTGATTAACATTAAAAACACAGACAGCATGAAAAGGCTTCTTTCCCTTTAAGAAATAATGCATGGAAAGAGTACATACTACACATGAACACGTGTCTTTCTCGACTGTTTAGGTTTTACTTCAGACATAACCTACTATGTCTGCAAGGATTACTCACCAAGACGGGCATGTTGACATATTTTGTGTGAATTTGTCCGTTCAAGCGCAAGACTTGAAAGAGAACTCAATATTTGCACGCTATCTGTGATGCGCTTCAGATGTGCACACACACAAATCGTCTCTCAGTCGAGTTCTCTTTCGCGTCTTGCTCTTGAATGTTTAAATTGGCATGGCTTAAATGAGTTTCGCTTAATCACAACGTGTGTGTTCAGGTCTCACCTGCGCTCGTGCGCTATCGACACCCGGTGATGACGGCGTAAACGACTGGGTCATGGTCAAGCATACACACTCGCATTCAAGAGTGACTGTTTTGTCCACGCTTTTTGATCAGCGCTGTTGTTGTAATGTATTGGGAAGCCAGAATGTGTATCGATCGACAGAAACATACATCAGCCTAACTCTGTCTGTCTGTTTTACACGTTGTTATTTTCAAGAAAGCATATTATAGATGCGTCATCAGATTTGAGATGAACCGCGGAGAAAGTGCGTGCCGAACCGTGAGTGGAGAACGGCACGGTGCGATTTTTTACAGAGAACCGTTCCACCCCTAGTGTTTCTGAACTCCCTGAAACGCCTCCATTGTAGTCTTGAGTTTTCTTCCGGAAACGAACACACCACAATATTCCTCATTTAAATAATTAATATGCAGAATAAAGGGGCGGGGCCTGGTTGAGTTAGTTAGTAGGTGGGACATTTCCCAAACACGCTCGAAGCGCTTGACCAATCACAACACACTGGTGCAGCCGACCAATCAGAGAACAGTGCTTTTCAGAAGGAGGTAGGGTTGGGGCGATGTCTATCAAATTGGCATCAGACGATGTCTACAGTGAACCATCGCGATGAACGATAACATCGGGGGGTTGCGTTTGAGCGTTAAGCTCCGTTAATGTGGCGCGCGTCTGGAGAAAGAGAGGATGCGCACGGAGCTGAAAGAGCTTGAATGAAGCGCGTTTGGCTTTAGATAAAACTACTAGAGGATATAGTCTCAACTAGCTAGTCACGACTGTTTCTCAAAACCACATTGTTGGAACTTTGTCGCTCAACCATGTTGGTTAATGATGTCACGCAGGTGGAGTAAAAACCTTTTTTAATGAATTTGTTTGAGATCGAATTACTGCTAGATTTTTTGCTATAAATTACAGACATGGCATCTGAGGAGTAATTCTCTTTTTTCTCAGTTATTTTGCTTTATTTCCAGATCCAATCGTGCACACTCTTCAAAAACGGTGCTTTAAATCTCTTGACAAACTAAAACAAACAGAACAGACAGAACTTGCGACCAAAGTTGGATAACGATGCGTTCGGGAAACGCACCCCAGAGCGTTACTGACAGACTGGGAAGAGAGGAGCTGCAACAATGACAAATATGTGGAAAATAATGCGTTTTATGAACATTCAAGCATGAAAACCTGTTCCAATAGAGCACAAAAACAACATCAAGACTTTGTAAAAGAGCATAATAGGTCCCCTATTAAGTAAATAAACAAAGAACAAAGTTAGCAAAATCACATCGAAACAAGAACATTGACAGTCAAACATATTATTCAACATAAACAATACTTACTTTAATCAGTTAGGCCACGTTCACACTGCGAGCCTTAGTGCTCAAATCCGATTTATTGCTCAGATCTAATTTTTTGTATAGATCTTCACATGGTTGTTTCTAAATGTGGCCAATATCAGATTCATGGTCACTGATACGCATGTGCAAAAGAACGATAAAAAGATGTCACGCAGCACGCCGTCATACGGCAGTAAACACGGAGGACATTAAAGTAAGTGATTACATGTTTATTTATAGTAATTTTATGCAAATTTATGCACAGGCAGTATAAAAAAAACAAAGATGATAGGATAAAAAGAGCAATTTTTAAACATTTATGATACGAGCCCTGATGTTTTGCTTGTGCTGTCACTGTAATACTTATGAGCTCTGATACATCACCATCATCACTTGATAACTTCGGGTATGTCAAATCTTTGAAGTGACTCCCATGAGCGCAGAATTGTGACGAATATTGCTCTATCTTCCGATATGACTGTTCAGACTGAGGGCGCATTGCAAAACATCTGACCTGTATCGGATTTAGTACCACAAATCAGAATCGAAAAGATCAGATTCCATGTGGTTTGTGCTGCTCACACTGTCATGACAAAAACAGATCTGAGACAAAACCAGTCATAAGTCTCACGGGTGTATTTGTGGCAATAGCCAACAATACACTGTATGGGTCAAAATTATAGGTTTTTCTTTTATGCCAAAAATCATTAGGATGTTCAGTAAAGATCATGTTGCATGAAGATATTTTGTACATTTCAAAAATGTATTATTATTAGTAATATGCCTTGCTAAGGACTTTTTGCACCCTCAGATTCCAGATTTTCAAACAGTTGTATCTCAACCCAATATTGTCCCATCCTAACAAACCATACATCAACGGATGATTTATAAATCTCAATTTCAAATAATTGACCATTATGACTGGTTTTGTGGTCCAGGGTCACATATGAGCTGATTTGGGCCACATTTGCCTGCAGTCTGAACGTAGCCTTAGATCTGATGTTGTGCATGTGAGTGTGTGTCTCACCGCTTTTCTCTTCCTCCGTCCTCCTCGAGGCTCCAGCGGTTGTGACGGGGCGTTGACAGGCCAGGCTCGTCCCGATGCGTCGGTTCTGAACAGCACCACTTCCTTCTCCGAGTCTGTCGGTGCAGACACTTGTTTGCTCTGGTCTTTTCTTTGAGCTCGGCTCTCTTTGGCTCGACGGGCAGCATCCATCTGAGCTTTCAGTTTTTCCACCAGGGCCTGCGATTATTCACACATATGTCAAGTTTGACATCAGCAAAACATATTTCTGTTTCTGACAGTCTACTACTAACATACAAGAGCAGTCTCAAACACTAGTGAGCTTCCCATTTAGACAGCATTTTCTGTCTAGGTACATCGCTCACAAAGTTTCCAGGAAGGTTTTGATGAGCTCACCGTGTTTCCCATGAGTTCTGCCTTGACGAGTTTGGCTCCCAGTTTATTCATCTCTTCATCCGTCAGGATCAGCTCTTCCTCCTCCTCTTCCTCACTCTCTGAACTGAAAGATCAACAAACCCAATCAGTTTTAGCATAAGTGACGGTCACAAAAGGAAGAGTAAAAATGTCAAGGAATCATGATGTGAGTTCTAGAATTAATGTAAATGTGTCATAAGGTCATAGAATTCATAGAGTTAATGCTAATTGAATTCAAGATTATGCTTATTTTGCAATAAATGTAAAATGTTAATATTATTACAATATTTTACACATTAACATACATCACATATTAAAATATATTACAATAATATATTATTCAAATATATTATATAGCAGTAAATGTAAAATAATATAAATAGTTAGCAATAAATTATTATTCAAATATATATTAATATATATATTCAAATACATGATCATATAGTAAAATATATTACTCAATTATGTTATTTTATATAAATGTGATATATATATTTTTAATAAATGTAAAATACATTCATATATTATTCTAATATATTATATATTCATATACATCATACCTTAAAATTGTTTTTTTTTAATAAAATATTTCATATATTAAAATATATTACTCAATTATATTATTTTATATAAATGTAATAAATATAAATATATTTTTTATATAAATGTAAAATACATTAATATAATATTATATACTAATATGTACTCATATATATCATACATTAAAATATTTTATAATAATATATTATTGAAATATATTATTTTGCAATAAATGTAAAATATAATGTATTTTATCATTATAATCAGTACATTTTTAGGCTTACTCATATATAGAGGTTTTTCAAGACTATGGGAATCCTTGTTCTTCCAAAAAAAAAAAAAAAAAAGTAGTTAAAATAATTAAATGAATTCGTAAAATAAGAAATATCTTGATTATTTGATGGTTTGGCTCATTTTAAAGCTTGTTTTGTCTTCTTTTAAATCATTTTAAGTCAAGAGAAGAGTTCTAGAATATTCTGTGTCAGACAACCAGCAAAATATTGAAACAAAATGTTGCTTTCCAATGTGGTCAGAATGATCTCCACCTTATTGTGCAACACAGATGTAAGATACTTTCTGTGAATGTGCAAGACTTCCGATTCATTAGCCAATATTGGTAAATAACTAGAAGGTTAAGGATAAAACTATTTGCACAACAAACCAGTGTTTATAATTATGACAATAAGTTAAAATAATAAGGTAAGAAACACCGGTTTGCATTGCAATATAAAGCAGTGCTCCTATTCTTCATTCTGACCTGCTCACTGTTGTTGTTGTTGTGCTCTCTTCCTGCAGGGCGGCGCTCTTCTCTGTGTGTTTCTGCGGGGTTGGCGTTGCCTTTGAGTCCTGCACAGCACTGCTCTTCCTCCAGGCAGCTACAGCCCCACTACCACCATCATCATCATCATCATCATCATCAGCAGGTTTTCTGAAACCTGCACTCTGATTGGATGAAGAGCCCTTCAGTCCCCCCCTCCTCAGCCCCGGCCCTCCGCTCATATCCTCGTCGGCATCTGAGGGTTTGAGGAACTTGTCCCTGAGGCTGGACAGAGAGGAAGTGCTGCGTCTCTGAGACTGCGGATCCTCATCTCGATCCGGCTGGGATCTCTGATTGTGTTCGTCGCGGCCTCGAGAGCTCCTCTCAAAGTCTCGCTCTCTTCCTCTCTCAGCAGGTGGAGATCTGTCTTGCCGTCCTCTCTCCCTCCCTTCTTCTCTATCGTCTCTCCTCCATCTCTCCCTCCCGTCTTCCCTGTCGTCCCTCTTCCATCTCTCCCTCCCTTCTTCTCTATCGTCTCTCCTCCATCTCTCCCTCCCGTCTTCCCTGTCGTCCCTCTTCCATCTCTCCCTCCCTTCTTCTCTATCATCTCTCCTCCATCTCTCCCTCCCGTCTTCTCTATCATCTCTCCTCCATCTCTCCTTCCCTTCTTCTCTGTCGTCTCTCCTCCATCTTTCTCTCCCCTCGTTTCGGTCTCCTCTCCTCTCACCCCTCTCTTCTCTTCTCTCTCCATACACAAGCTCTTCTGCCTCTCGCAGTCTCTTCTGGAATTCTTCCATGGACTATGGGGGAAAGAGAGAACCATCAAAACACATCTTAAGGCCAGTTTCCACCAAAAGCAGAACAAATTCACTAGAGTTTAGTACGGGTCACCCCCGGTGTGAAACGGTGCATTGGAAGGCACTGATTACGTTAAAAATATGCAAATGGGTTTTAAGGAGTCGGGCTCCAGAAGTGAAAATAACCATGAGCTCCATATGGCAGCATAATTTCAACTAAATTAAAAAAAAAAAAAATTTATGAGCTACACTACCCAGGAATCCTGAAGAAAAAAAAACATTTTTTGTTTATTACATTTATCTACAACACACACACACAGTATATAGTGATAGATAGATATTCATATGATGTATATTTATATATATTAATATAGATCATATATTAAAAATATTATAATATATTTAGTTACAATATATTATTTTCCAATAAATATATTAATACATTACATTAAATATTAATATAGATAATATATTACAATATATAATAATATATTCAAATATTATACAATTTATATATAATTTTTCAATAAATGTAAAATATATTAATATCATATGAATATTATAATATTATAAGAATATATTATTTAATGAATATATATTAATATACGGACTAATAAACCTGCTGCCATTTGTGTCATTACTGATAATCAAAGAACAAAAGAAACAGAAAAATCACTCACTCCTCTTGACTGAGTAACTTTTGTAACTTTCATAAGGATTAATCTATATTGTACAGATACACCGATCAGGCATAACATTATGACCACTGACAGGTGAAGTGAATAACACTGATTATCTCTTCATCACGGCACCTGTTAGTGGGTGGGATATATTAGGCAGCAAGTGAACATTTTGTTCTTAAAGTGTTAGAAGCAGGAAAAATGGGCAAGCGTAAGGATTTGAGCGAGTTTGACAAGGGCCAAATTGTGATGGATAGACTGGGTCAGAGCATCTCCAAAACTGCAGCTCTTGTGGGGTGTTCCCGGTCTGCAGTGGTCAGTATCTATCAAAAGTGCTCCAAGGAAGGAACAGTGGTGAACCGGCGACAGGGTCATGGGCGGCCAAGGCTCATTGATGCACGCGGGGAGCAAAGGCTGGCCCGTGTGGTCCGATCAAACAGACGAGCTACTGTAGCTCAAATTGCTCAAGAAGTTAATGCTGGTTCTGATAGAAAGGTGTCAGAATACACAGTGCATCGCTGTTTGTTGCGTATGGGGCTGCATAGCCGCAGACCAGTCAGGGTGCCCATGCTGACCCCTGTCCACCGCCGAAAGCGCCAACAGTGGGTACGTGAGCATCAGAACTAGACCACTAAGCAATGGAAGAAGGTGGCCTGGTCTGATGAATCACGTTTTCTTTTACATCACGTGGATGGCCGGGTGCGTGTGTCGCTTACCTGGGGAACACATGGCACCAGGATGCACTATGGGAAGAAGGCAAGCCGGCAGAGGCAGTGTGATGCTTTGGGCAATGTTCAGCTGGGAAACCTTGGGTCCTGCCATCCATGTGGATGTTACTTTGACACATACCACCTACCTAAGCATTGTTGCAGATCATGTACACCCTTTCATGGAAACGGTATTCCCTGGTGGCTGTGTCCTCTTTCAGCAGGATAATGCGCCCTGCCACAAAACAAAAATGGTTCAGGAATGGTTTGAGGAGCACAACAACGAGTTTGAGGTGTTGACTTGGCCTCCAAATTCCCCAGATCTCAATCCAATCGAGCATCTGTGGGATGTGCTGAACAAACAAGTCCGATCCATGGAGGCCCCACCTCACAACTTACAGGACTTAAAGGATCTGCTGCTAACATCTTGGTGCCAGATACCACAGCACACCTTCAGGGGTCTAGTGGAGTCCATGCCTCGACGGGTCAGGGCTGTTTTGGCAGCAAAAAGGAGGACCAACACAATATTAGGAAGGTCATAATGATATGCCTGATCGGTGTATAAAAAGAAAACTATGCAGTGTTATTTTACATTTGATTTCAATTTCTGAACTTTGTATTTTTTGTGCTATTGCTAATTTTGCTTATTTGTTTTTATTGTATTACTGACCGTTTCCTCGTCTTTAATAATGTTTTTTAGTTGGTTGTTCTTTAGGCTGATGATTTTGTTTCATATTTAAATGTTTGACTTTTTTTTTTTTTTTTACCATACTGGAATCAAAACTGGGAACCAATAAGAATTGGAATCGATAAGCAGAATCAGAATCGGATTCAGAATCGCTAAAATTCAAACGATACCCAATCCTACTGGGCGGTGTAAAATAATATGACAATATTGCATCCTTATTGGTTGCAAACAGCACTGAATTTACAGCATGACCAATTTCATGAATGAATGACTCTTCTTCAAACGCAGGGGAAGCAACCTTACAGTGTGTTGAAGTACAGAGAGATGTGTTTGGTTACCACTGTCGCGTGTGTGTGCTCACCCCGTATCTCTCCGCCACCACGCTCTCCACACTGCGCTGTTCTCTCTCGGCCTGCTCTTTCATCCTCTGATAGGACTTCCTGAGCCAGCTCACCCCTCCATCATTCACCACTCCAGCTGAGGCAGAGAGAAATCTGTGTAAAACATCTGTGAAATAAACACTTCCCGCTCAGCGTGCACAGAGCACAGATAAGAGCGACTGCACTGTCAGCTAACAGTCAACATGAAACACTCCATTCTAATAACGTGACAAATTTCTGAATGAAAGTGTATTGAAATGACAAAAAGAAAATGCAGGGAATCAATCATGAAAAATGAAAGAGGGCGAGAGCAGCTGGTTGGCTTTAAACTCTCTCTCCAAGAGTCACAGCCAACAAAGCTTTTAGCAGCTTGGGTTTTATTAATAGTTTCACATAGCCCAGTTTTTAACTTGAAGTTTGGTCCAAATTGCAGCTTATTTTGTCCAAAAGCAGATATCTTGTTATTATTGTTATATGTTATTATCGTTAAAAAAACATTCCTGTTAACTGAAATAATACAGAAATAACATAAAATATAAATATTAGTTGAAAAACGTAAACTAAACGAAAATTAGAAATGTTGCCATGGCAATAAACTGGAATAAGTAAGTTGAAGCACTAAAATGATTAACTGGAAATAAATAAAAACTAAAACAGAAATAAAAATAAATTAAACCTAAAAAGCAATATTAAACACAAAAGTGCATAACAAAATTACTAAAAATTAAACTAAAATTACATAAAAAAATAAATAAAAGCCAATTCAAAATATTAATAAAATTATAATAAAACAAAAATAAATAACACTGACATGAAAAAAATCAATGTCCCTTTGATGTGAAAAAAAAAATGAAATTGGTTGTTTTTACAGCCCATGTTCATTTGAACTGACATTACCGTAGGGCTGCAACTAATGATTATTTTGATAATCGATTAGTTGGCCGATTATTTTTACGATTAATCGATTATTTTATTGGCAAAACACACTCTTCCACATCCTGCCCAATGCTGTCCTTCAAACAAACGTGTCATCTGAGCGCTATAAAAACATACATAGTGAATGAATCCACGAATTAACCATAGTTTTACAACAAATAAAACAAGCAACCAAAAAAAACATAATAAATTATTTTAGTTATTCCATGGTAACCACAAATTAACCATAGTTTTGCTTCAATCCATAGTTTAACGATGGTATTTGTGTAGTTATACAACTGGTAATCAATACGCCAAAACACATGGTTCTACTATAATAAAACCATGGATATTTTCGTAAGGGTATGTCTGTGCTATACATTATGTGCAAAAGTTACTAAGCAAAAGGACCATTTAAATCCCTACGTTAAAATGATGTTAAAGCACAAACTCAGTGTTACCAGATAAGAGGAATGTCCTGCAGGAACACACACATTCGCTATACGGACAAAGTAACCTGTTACTGTCATTTCTTTATCCTGTAAATAGGCTATAAGAAACGTCTTGCATTTATATTCAATTACACGCTGTTATCCCTTTACAGTTACTACTCTCATAAAATACTTGAATTACATGTTGACTTTCAAACCTAAATTTAGCGTCCAACAGCAGATCTTTCAGCCAAATGAATGTTTTTGCACTGAATATTAATTGTCTCCCTCTCTACTGCGTTGTGTCTGTTTGACGGACGTGCGCGCTCGCCGCACCGGTGCTCGTTCAGTGGAGTTTAAAGCTGTCAGGAAACGCTTTCATGCAAATGGAAATACGCGCGTGGATTAGTAACATTTACAGATACGGATATAACCTGTAAAATGAACGTTTTGCGCTAAGGACGCACACACATCTGTCAAAGCGCATGACAGGGTATGTTAAACGCTAATGCATTCGCTTGAAGCTTGAATTTTCATGTTTTGGGCGCTTGGATCATGTACCTTTCCCGCAGCAGCTCACTCAGTTTCCTCCACTACTTTTAGATACATTTTGTCCATAGAAATGCATTATTCAGTGCTGTAATTTGGTGGAAGCTTTGCGTGCACAGAGAGCAGACCCGACTAATCGATAATGAGAATCGTTGTCGATGATTTTCATTATCGATTATTATCGATTTTATCGACTAGTTGCTGCAGCCCTACATTACAGATATCTTTTATTTCTAAAAATAAAACAAAAATGTCAAAGGTCATTGCTGAACTGCTCTATGCTTAATAAATATGGTGTAGGATTTACTTTAAAACAGTGGTAAATTTCACAAATAATTACAAAGAAACAGCAAGTAACACATTGAACAAAACATGACATTTCCAAGTAGAAATATTTAAATGGTATTTATTCCAATAATCAAAAAAATCATTTTTACTGTGAATTTTTAATGGAATTTTACACACAGTGTACCGCCTTGCAGCTGTGAGATGAAAATAATCTCTTGGAGTTTGACTATGTCAGATCATCAAATTTATTTAGGGCCCCATTTAAATGTAATTGAATTACTGGTATATGAGCGGCAAAAAGTTTGTACGTACACTCTTCAGTTGGCATATGCATAAAAACTGGTTACACTTTATTTTAAGGTGACGTAGGTACTTACTCAAAAAATAACTTCTGAGTAATATTAACGCTACTACATGTACTTACTATAGAGTTACGGTTACTTAATTGTAATTATGCATAATTTACTGTTATTACTATAGTAAGTACATGTAGTAGCGTGTAACTACGTCAACTTAAAGGATTAGTTCACTTCAAAATGAAAATTTCCTGATATTTTGCTCACCCCCATCTCATCCAAGATGTTCATGTCTTACTTTCTTCAGTCGAAAAGAAATTAAGTTTTTTGAGGAAAACATTCCAGGATTTTTCTCCATATAATGGACTTCAGTGGCAACCAACGGTTGAAGGTCCAAATCAATGCAGTTTCAAAGGAAGGGCTTCAGAGGCTCTGCACGATCCCAGACGAGGAATAGGCTCTTATCTAGACAAACCATCGTCCATTTAAAAAAAAAAATTAACATTTATATACTTTTTAACCAGAAATGCATGACTTCTGTGTTGTTATTCTTTACTGCGTATGATGTCATCACGTCGGAAAGGTCACGGCCGTGACGTCTGTGGAAGTAGCGACCCAGTGTTAAAACGAACGTGCAAAGACTAAAGTTGGAGGAGAACATGGGATGGAGTTTTTCGGCACTGGGTCGGTACTTCCACCTACATCACCGTGACCTTTCCGACATGATGACGTTATACGTCATGAAGAAGAACAACACAGAAGTTGCGCATTTGAGGTTAAAAAGTATTTAAATGTTGTTTTTTGTTGAAAATGAGCGATGGTTTGGCTAGATAGGACCCTATTCCTCGTCTGGGATCGTGCAGAGCCTCTGAAGCCCTTCCTTTGAAACTGCAATGATTTGGACCTTCAACTCGTTGGCTGCCACTGAAGTCCATTATATGGAGAAAAATCCTGGAATGTTTTCCTCAAAAAACTTAATTTCTTTTCGACTGAAGAAAGACATGAACATCACACAAATTATCAGGAAATTTTTATTTTGAAGTGAACTAATCCTTTAAATTAAAGTGTTACCAAACATTTTTACGTCAGTTTCTGCCTTTAAAAAAAATCTCCTCACTTTTTATGTAAGGGAAAATCCATGGTATTTTGGATCAAATCTAATCATACGAGCGTTTTATAAACGAGGCCCCTTTGTTTGGGCATTCACCTTTTTTAACCGCAGTACCAGAGGTGTCCTGTGGGGGCAGACCACTTCCTCCATCCTTCCAGTAAGGGTTCAACTCTAACTTGTGAAGACCAGCCTGAGAGACAGAGAGAGAGACACACATATTCATAAATGATTCTTGAGCAGCACATCATCATATTAGAATGATTTCTGAAGGATCATGTGACACTGAAGACTGGAGTAATGATGATAAATTCAGCTTTGATCACAGGAATAAATTACACTTTACTATATATTCACATAGAAAACAGCTGTAACAATATTTCACAATATTGCTGTTTTTATTGTATTTTTGATCAAATAAAGGCGGCCTTGGTGAGCAGAAGAGATTTCTTAAAAATCTTAAAGTGCCCCAATGTTTTTTTTTTTTTAATATGACCTTTCATGCAGTGTGTAATAGAGTTGTTTGTGAATGTAAAAGGTCTGCAAAGTTTCAAAGGTCAGAGTTTTTGTCTCCCAAAAGAAAGAAGTGATTCTGAACTGCCTGAAACGAGTCGTCAGTAATTCCAGTCTCACTTCCTGCTGAACCTACGTAGGTTTGTAACTAATTTGCATAATGGTCTTCATATGGTTTTCATTGGCTGAACAGCGTCTCTTTGCCCCGCCCTCAAACTCTGTAGTTGTAGCTGAGACTGGAAGAGTTTGGTTGGTGTTGTTCATGTGGAGAAGACGCTGTTTTCTGCTGCCAAAGCAAATCCACTTTGATGAGATTGATACAGTAAAACCCACGCCATCGTTACTGTTCGTATCACTGTGTTTCAAGCGCTGAGATTCAGATATGATAATGAGTACTTGGTTTCTGACCAATCACAACAGACTGGGCCGTCCGACCAATCAGAGCAGAGCAGCTCTCAGAAAGGCGGGGTTTAGAGAGACTGAATCTTTGAACTAACCGTTTCAGAAACTGTGAGAAAAGAGCTGATGCTGCAGTGGATATTATGAGAAAATTAAAGTATTTCATGACCTTGGATGCATGTAAACCTGTTGTAGGAGACTCTAACATTATGAGCCTTTAAAATAGCATAATCGGGCACTTTAATTAATCCATACTTTTGACCAGTAGTGTAAAGGTGGATCTTCACCAAAACAGTTTTGAGTGTCCGAATGGCATTGATGTCAAAATGAACCAACCAACATTTTACACAATGTTGTCTGAAGACACAAACGTCGCTTACCTGTTCAATAGACTTGGCTTTCTCCCTCTCCGCCTCTTTCTCTGCTTCTTTCTGCGCTCGTTTCTCCGCCACGGAGGTCGTCTTCATCGCCAGGAAGTCAAAGGTCATCCATTCGTCCCTCTAGGAAAGGTCAAACAGACAAAGACGATGAAAAACTGCTGGGCTTTTTGAAAATCTTTCACATTGCATCAGCTCTCAGTGAAAATGAACAACTTCTTGTTGCTTTGCAAATGGCTGTCAGTGTGACGCTCGTTACGACTCAGAGAGAGAAGAAGAGAGAGCTCTTCAATTCCAGTAATAACAGTATTGAAGTTTCCACAAGTGGCTTTACTGTGTAGGACAACAATCACCCACTCTGACACACACACACACACACTTCTCTTGCTCTATCTTATAAGCTCAATATCTTTCTGAAGACTGTGATTACAGACCACAGCAAGGACGGTCATCGGATCACGTTAAACTTCTGTATGACAAACCGCCTCCATTACTATAAACCAGCACTGGAGAACACAAGACTTGGGTACTAATAAGTATAAATCTGTCCTCAGTGAAAGCCAAAAACTCACAGCCAATCAGCACATATTTCTGAGATTTTACTCACTAGGTTTTGGGATACTGGGAGAGATATTTGGGCCCATTTCAGATATCTAGGGCCCTATCGTATGAAATGCGTTTTATTTTTCCCCAATTTTCCGTTGTAATTTTTTTGGGCTCCATTTTAATGGATAAATTAAATTTTAGTAATCAAAAAGCATGTCTAATTAATTGAAATCATGAAACGCATACAATTTGACAACAATTTACATGTTTAGGACCCTATAAAATGTATTTTTTTCTCAAATTCCGTTTTATTTTTAGCAAATTCTGTGTTTTCTGGATTCC
>CM077174.1:39163900-39423900 GCA_039654105.1 Coreius guichenoti | reverse complement strand
ACGACAGAGTAACGAAACCACGCTACTCGTTTGAGCTGCGCTGCGCGGACCGTTTATCAGCTCGGTAATATTATTTAACGGGCCTGAGCTAACATGAACTAACAATGAACAGCTGCATTTTTACAACTAACTTTAACAAAGATTAGACATATTTATTGCTCATGGTTAGTTCATGTTAGTTAATGCATTAACTAACGTTAACAAATGGGACCTTGGGAAGTTAACAGGAAATAAGGAAATAATGTTGAATTACACGGCAGCAACTTTAAATACATTTTACAGGACAGGAAATAAATCAAATGGAAGTAAACAGAAGAGCTGCCTGTGTGTGTTATCAGGTGAGGACAGAGTTTACCAGCGGCCTGTTAAACAGTGTTTATATTCATCAGACATCAGGAGGAAAAACACCAACCCTGACATTATAGAGAGACAAAGCTCTAATAGGGTTTTACCTGCATTTTCAGGTGACGGCACATTTCATGCAAATTTAAAGGTGATGCATATCATTTTTTACGTTAAGAAAGATGATTACAGAAATAGGTCACCAAAAAAAATAAGATCTGTCACTATTTACATATTTGAAAGACAGGGTGCTTTCTTAAAATCAGAGAGCATCAGAACTTACTGTAAAAAGGGGGAAAACACTTTTGTCGAAAGCCCTTCTACTTTTGAACCCTTTCATAACAGCTTATATCGTATAAACATAAATTGCAAAAATTGCCATTATGTTAATTATTAATTATTAATAATTAGGACTTATGGATGACCGTGTTCATCAGCTAAAAGGACAAACGTTGTCTGTAAATGCACTATGGACTGATAGCGCCCCCTGAAGGTAGGGCTGGGCGATATGGCCAAAAAAATCATATCTCTGTATTTTTTGGTTGAATGGCGATGCACGGTATATATCCCGGTATTTTCTACGTTTTTCTATTTGGATAAAAAAAAAATCTGTATAAAAAAATCTTTAATAATAATTTTATTTTATTTTATAAGGCTATAAACAAATACAGTGAATGTAATGTAGGTTATGCAATATATTATGTGCAAAAAGGGGGTTTACAATCTAAAAACAAAATTAATAATTTTGTTTTTAAATTCACTAAACTAAAAATGAAAATAAAAACAAAAGCATATAGCCTATATTTGATTACCCCATTATAATGGTCACTTTCATAAAAATATACTTACTTGTAGGTTTAAAATTCCACATATGGCACATTTATTGTCCAACAACAAATATTTTAGAAATATGTGTGTTTTAGTCAGGATTATTGTGTTCATATTCTATTGCGCTCCGTCTGTTTGTCGCGCATGCACGCGGCGGCGCTCGTTCACAGAAGCCTGAGTTTTAGCGGAGATTCACTTGCAGAAGGCTCGTCCTCTCCCAACAGCAAAATGGACATATTTGCATGACTTTCTAACATTTACAGATGGAGAATATACCTGTGAAATGTAAGTTATGCACTGAGGAAAGCACCACATTTCAAACGCATTAAACACCGCAAGTATTTATGTATCTCTCAGAGCATCTGCTTTAAACTATACGTGTTAACTATATCTTACCAGTTATTTTGAAGCCCTTAATATAAAGCATGTGTCATGTTTAGGACAAATTGTATCATGCACTTTCCCTGCATCAGCTCACTCTGTGTACTCCGCTGTTTTTCAGATGCGCTCGTATCAATCTACTGTATATCGATATAAACGGTATTGCCTCATTCCATATCGTCCCGATATATCGATATGTTGTACAAACTCGATATACGGCCCAGCCCTACCTGAAGGTTCAGCTCAGAACTAACTAATGACTGAGTGATATCAACCAGGCAGATTTAAAGGGACACGCCACTATTTTTGAAAATAGGCTCATTTTCCAACTCCCCTAGAGTTAAACAGTTGAGTTTTAGCCGATCTCCGGGTCTGGCGGTAGCACTTTTAGCATAGCTTAGCACAGATCATTGAATCTGATTAGACCGTTAGCATCTCGCTCAAAAAAATGACCAAAGAGTTTCGATATTTTTCCTATTTAAAACTTGACTCTTCTGTAGTTACATTGTGTACTAAGACCGACGGAAAATGAAAAGTTCTACGCAGCGCCTGAAAATAGGCTAACTTCCGTCAACATAACCAACGTGACAACCTAATCTTCAGTGTATTCCGGTTCAAATAGATACGGTTCAGGATCTGCACCAAAGTAAATATCTTCTGAATCGTCTCTCACAAATGTCTCCATGGTTACAAGGCAAGGTCCTGTGCAAGCAGGTTGTCACGTTTGTTAAAAACTTTACATTTTGATGTTAATTCCACTATTGTATCATTTTTCCAGTCTACAGTATTTCGTTCAATTACATCAGAAGTAACTGTAATTAAATTACAGTAACTAATTACTCAGTAACTAGTTACACCTAACACTGCTGCTTTCTGATTGGGTATGGTTGAAGCGTGCGCGTTTGTCCTCGGGGTTTCCCCCACACGACAGGATTTCTGACGCAGTCTTTGACAAAAACGTGATTTTCTCAGCTTTTTGCTCAAAATGTTGCTTTTTTTTTAATTAAACTTACCCACATTCAAGTGTTGATAAAAAAGAATGCATGAAGCTAGAATAAAACTTTGTTTAAAAGCAGAGGGTCTGTTCTTTCTTTTGATATATTGCATTTTCCGATATTCATACAACAAAATATTCTGGGGGCCATGAAGCTTTTGTGAAAATGATAAAAAATGCTGACAGTGGCTGGGAACTTTTAAAAAAACGCTGGTGGGGAAAGTGTTAAAGTCACAATATGTAATTTTTCGCCGATAGAGGTCGCTTATTCAAAACAAAGGCGTAGCTTGATGGTGCTTTGATTTGGCGGAGCTTTTATTCTGCCGCAGACGAGTGCTTCCGCTTCTGCTCATGTGTATGTGGGGTAACGCAGCGCTGTTTTATCATATTACACACATTTGAGTGTGTTTAGAGTTATGTTATGATGCTACTCTGTGCGTTCGCTTGGCGGCGACTATGAGACACTTGTTCACACTGCGGTGAGCTAGATCCATATTAGGCATGGTACTCGTGGTAAATCAAGGAAACCAGATTTAAACAATAAGACTAACTGTGTTGAGCTGTAGAACAATGATTAGTTTTCTGTTGATGAATGATCCAAACAGTTGCTCAATAAAACACTTCATATATTAAAGCGTCTTTGGTGTTTCCATGGTTTCTACAAAATAAAACCGGAAATCGAGGGTAACGCGGGTATGATGTCACTGATAGGCGACACACGGTCCGTGTCCTGGTTAAAATCACTTATTTCTCTGGATTTAAACATTCTTGGAAACATCTGGGATAATATACACAAGTCAACAAAATATATAACATTGTTCTAGTGGTTTTGGGATATTTTAATCAAAAAATCTTACATATTGTGCCTTTAAATCTATGATATTTTTTATCATCATGTTTGTGGTTGTGATTTATCTATCTGATAAGATTTTCAAAATCTTTTAGCATGGGCAAGCCTTAAAATAATCTGTAGAACCATAAAGATAATCACTAGGATTGTCAGAAGGGGCCAAAATCATCCCAATTATCTTGTAGTGTGTGAGTGCCTTTAATCAGTCAATATCATGCTATTTTGAGATGATGATGATTGTGATTAACTTGGCTAATTAACAGTAATGTGCATGCTCCAAAAAGATACTGACATCTCTTTGTCAATGGAAGAAAAATGTTTATATTTTTGAGTATTTTTTTTTTTTTTTTTGAATATTGCGTGAAACATACTGATTTAATTTCAATTCTGAGAACATTTCAAATTTGGTATGATTAAATTAGATCAAAACTTTACACTGGTGATTTGTAGTGTATGACGTCGATGTGTATTTGATGATTTATGACGTCAGTTCTCCTCAAGTTTACACAGCATTAACGTTTGATCGTCGCGCAATTATACTTCCCAGCTCTGGAAAGATGTTAGTTTGTTTATCTCAAGTACTATTTTACAAGGTTTTTCAATAAACCTCAAATCTGTTATTTTGGGGGTTTTTTTATTAAGTGGATTCAAATGCCTGCTTTATAATAAACCTAATTCTCTTTGTATGTAGATTTTACATTCATAAATGTAAATTCTCGAATTGTAAACCTATTTTTGTAGTATTCTTACAAGAGATAAAACATTATTTACTTACAATTTCACTCTCGCGTAACAAAAAAGCTCTCAGAACATGTACAGTTTGCACGGCCTACAAACTTTTCACTGTACTCAATGTGTAATTGTTATTAATTTGTGTAATGCCCTCTTCTTTCCTTTTATTTTATTTGCTATTTCGTTCTACTTTGAGCTATGGTATTGGTTATTCATGTTTGTTTGTTTTTTTTCCCTCTATTGATGTTATTCGTAATTATTGTTGTGCCATAGTGCAAATTGAATGCTCAAATAAAGCATTCATTTAAAAAAAAAATGGTCATTATGAAATATTTTGTGGGTTTGGCAAAAGAAATCATAACTGTTTTAAATACTTTTGATTTGAGTCAACATGTACATGGACCCACACATAATCGTGGGCACACTCTAGATTTACTTATCAGTAAGGGTCTAAACATTTCATTGATTGATATTAAGGATGTAGCACTCTGACATAATTCATGCAGCAAAATATTGACAAATATCGGCAAAAATGATTCATAAATGAGCTCAGATGTTGAATGATCATTTATGAAACCAGCTTTAAGACATTTGGACACAATACAAAACAAACACGGCACAAAAAGACATACATTCAGAATAAAACGGTATATTGATATAAGTTGAATGTAAACAGATCAGTTAAAAACAACAATCGCTGTAATTCCTGTACGTCTTCAAGTCTTAATCCGACTGAATCAGATATTAGATGTTAGTTTAAAGTGTTTATTTGTTTTACCTGTTGTAAAACGTGCTCTCGTTCTTCTCTTTTGGACTCTTTTCTAGATTTAATGCTGTTTACGCTCTCAAAACTCACACCGTTCGCTGCCATGATGCTGCCGCAAACGCGTTCTCCACTACTGTCGTAAACATCTACCGTAATGCGACAGGTGCTACTCGCTTGTTTCCCTCCAGGGGGCGCCGCCGCAGATTTCTCAAACCCTATTGACGTGTATTAAATATCAGGACGGTTTTAGACATTTAAACCAGTATAATAATTTTAAAACAATGTTTGGCAACTATGTGAGATACAAACAAAAATCCATGCATTTTTGAAACGCTTTAATTAAAAAAAATCAGGCGTAGTACGGTAGGTGTTCACGACAGTGGAGAGCATTAGCATTATGAAGTCTTATGATGTGATTTTAAATCGCTAAAGGCACAACATCGGAACGGGAGACGATAAAGAGAACAAATACTACAAAAGGTAAAACAAATAAACACTTTAAAATAACAATTATATCTGTGTGTCTTCATCTGTTTTCATACAATATCTGAGCTCTTACTAACATTTGTCAGTATCAGCTTAATTAATTATATACGTGTAAATTGAGCCTTTTTGGGTTAATGTCATGAGATTAATTAATTCATTTATTATTATGATTTATGCGGAACTGTACTGTGTTCGCTGTTAACACTAGAACATAATCATCAGCATCATAAATGATGACTGGCAATAGTATCACTATGATTTTAAATCTGTTGTGTTTAAAATATTTGCATGTAAAGTGTATTATAGACATCATATATAATTAATTATTTGGATGTAAGCCAAAGTATGCTTTGAGATTGAAATTGAGAAACTAAGACAATAATACAAGGACTGTGTAATAAAATTGGAAAATAAAACAGACTTGTGTATTAACTTGTGTTATTTTTGACTTTTTGGCAGACAAGATCATAAATCAACTGTCAAGAGAGGAACAAACAAGCAGGTGTAACAAGTGAAATAAATGTACAATGTATACTATAGTAAAGACAGAGTTTGTCGACGAGGATAATGAGAACATGAGTGATCCAGAATCATCCAGAATGAAACATGAAGATACTGAGGAACAAACAGGTTGGCGTCCATTCTTGCACCAGCCATTCGTAAATTCTTCTTTAAATTGGAACATAAAGGCCTAGTTTCATAGACAGGGTTTAGATTAAACCAGGATTAGGCCTTAGTTCAATTAGGACATTTAAGTAGCTTTTATAAATGTGCCTTAGAAAAAAATATTACTGATGTGTATCTTGAGACAAAACAATGGCACTGACATATTTTAAGATGTCAGTGCAAGTTGCTTTCAGTTAAAACAGCCCAAACATGAATTTTAGTCTGGGACTAGCTTAAGCCTTGTCTGTGAAACCGGGCAAAAGACCACACTAGAGGCTTAGTAACTGCTATTATACTATTATTATACTACTATTATCCTAATATTGTGTTGGTCCCCCTTTTTGCGGCCAAAACAGCCCTGACCCTTCGAGGCATGGACTCCACTAGACCCCTGAAGGTGTGCTGTGGTATATGGCACCAAGATATTAGCAGCAGATCCTTTAAGTCCTGTAAATTGCGAGGTGGGGCCTCCATGGATCGGACTTGTTTGTTCAGAACATCCCACAGATGCTCGATTGGATTGAGATCTGGGGAATTTGGAAGCCAAGTCAACACCTCAAACTCGTTGTTGTGCTCCTCAAACCATTCCTGAACCGTTTTTGTTTTGTGGCAGGGTGCATTATCCTGCTGAAAGAGCCACAACCACCAGGGAATACCGTTTCCATTAAAGAGTGTACATGGTCTGCAACAATGCTTAGGTAGGTGGTACGTGTCAAAGTAACATCCACATAGATGGCAGGACCCAAGGTTTCCCAGCAGAACATTGCCCAAAGCATCACACTGCCTCTGCCGGCTTGCCTTCTTCCCATAGTGCATCCTGGTGCCATGTGTTCCCCAGGTAAGCGACGCACACGCACCCGGCCATCCACGTGATGTAAAAGAAACCGTGATTCATCAGACCAGGCCACCTTCTTCCATTGCTCCGTGGTCCAGTTCTGATGCTCATGTGCCCACTGTTGGCGCTTTCGGCGGTGGACAGGGGTCAGCATGGGCACCCTGACTGGTCTGCGGCTATGCAGCCCCATACACAAACTGTGATGCACTGTGTATTCTGACACCTTTCTATCAGAACCAGCATTAACTTCTTGAGCAATTTGAGCTACAGTAGCTCGTCTGTTTGTGCATCCTTCGCTCCCCACGTGCATCAATGAGCCTTGGCCGCCCATGACCCTGTCACCGGTTCACCACTGTTCCTTCCTTGGAGCACTTTTGATAGATACTGACCACTGCAGACCGGGAACACCCCACAAGAGCTGCAGTTTTGGAGATGCTCTGACCCAGTCGTCTAGCCATCACAATTTGGCCCTTGTCAAACTCGCTCAAATCCTTACGCTTGCCCATTTTTCCTGCTTCTAACACATCAACTTTGAGGACAAAATGTTCACTTGCTGCCTAATATATCCCACCCACTAACAGGTGCAGTGATGAAGAGATAATCAGTGTTATTCACTTCACCTGTCAGTGCTCATAATGTTGATTGGTGTAGTTGCATAATATGTCGTTTACCCTCAATGATCCAATAGAATTTGCCGTGAATTTCAGTTTATCCTTGATTCTAACTTCTTTTGCCTCACGTAACTAACAGTAAAAGTATGTTTTCATTGAAATAAGATACTACGTAATCATGAATAACATAATGGATATTTTATATGTAAAATACATTCAGAAACTGTATTTGAAATGAATAAGGATCAATAAATACATACTTTTAACATAAGAAATTACATTTATTTATTATGACTAGGGTTGCAAAGGGTCTGGAAAATTTTTGATAAATTTCCAGAAACTTTCCAAAAGTTTCAGAAAATTTCCAAAAAATCCTGGAAAGTTTGCAGAAATTCTGGAAAGTTTGCAACCCTAATTATGACATGCACAACACGGAGCGATACACACAGTGGCGCGCTGTTTAAGACTGGGTTGTGTTGAAGAGTCGCTGTCAAAGTAATTTCTTCACAGAACATTCTCTCTCTTAATGTGTCAGCTTTATCATATTTGTCTAAAGAATTGAAGTCTCTCAGGTAAAACAAGAGCTTATTGATGCAGTTCAGTCAGTTTGTTATGCTTCAACTAAGTTTAATGGTGCAACGCAAAAATATTTAGTAGTGCATATTCTGCATAAGTTGTAACTTAGTGCCCCTTTATGTCAAAACTGGTGCAAACTTTGCCAGAACGTTAGCTAAAGTTCTAAAAAACATTCCTTGTTAGCTGTTTAAATTACATAAAAAATATATTTAAATGATTTTAACCTTGTAACCTTGACTGGATGGTGTTTAGCACATCAAATGCATGATACATTTGTTTACTGATTTGATAACTATTATGTTTTTGTGTGTTCATTGTAGACTTGACAGACATAAAAGAAGAAAGTGAAGAACTGAATGAGGTGGAGGAGAAACATCCATATCAGGAGTCTTTAATAACTGAAGCAACGTGTTCAGAGAACGTCTCGCTGAACAAAACTCAAGCAGAAGCCAAAATCTCCTTCACGTGCCCTCAGTGTGGAAAGAGTTTCACACGAAGAGACAGCCTCAAGGAACACTTAAGAATTCACACGGGAGAGAAACCTTTCGGCTGCCACCACTGCGGAAAAAGTTTCACGCGTAAAGAGAGCCTGAAGTATCACTTGCGAACTCACACCGGAGAGAAACCATACATGTGCACCCAGTGCGGAAAGAGTTTCACGTTTAAAAACAACCTCAAGGTTCACGTAAGAATCCACTCCAGGGAGAAGCTGTTCATCTGCCCTCAATGCGGAAAGGGCTTAACGTGTAAAAAAGGCCTTAGGGATCACATTAGGGTGCACACTGGTGAGAAACCGTTCAAATGCCATCACTGCGGAAAGACGTTCAAGTGGGCGCACAGCCTCAATAATCATCTGCACTCGCATTCTGGGTTGAAGCCTTTTAACTGCGTTCACTGTGGTGAAGGTTTTACTTCATCGTCCATTCTGAAAAACCACCTGAAGGTTCACACAAACGAGAGGCCGTATGTGTGCTCGTTGTGCGGAAAGACTTTTATATGGCCGGGCAATTTTAAAGAGCACCAGAAAAGACACACCGGTGAGAGAGACCATGTGTGCTTTGAGTGCGGCAAGACTTTTACCACAGCTAAACGACTGAAGGAGCACCAGAGAATTCATACGGGAGAAAAACCATACAAGTGCACGCATTGTGACAAGAGTTTCACTCAGTCTGGATCGCTGAAAGTTCACGAGCGAGTTCATACTGGAGAGAAACCATACCACTGTACATCATGTGGGAGGAGTTTCTCTCAATTGACAAATCTTGTCACTCATATTAAAAAGCATTGCAAGAAATCACCTCAGTGAGATTTTCAGATTGTAAGATTTTCATGTCCAAGTGAATTACGTGGGATGAAACGAACGTTTCTCCCAAGGCAGTTTTTTACAGTGTAAATAAGGTCGCTTTCATGAATCAAAAATGTTTTTGCTTCATCAATGTCATGAATATATTTAACCTGTTAACTGTCACCCGCCTTTTTGAGCATAGACCTGAAGTTAAATCATTGTAATTCATGAATGCTTTGGTATACAGATCTAAGGTTGGTCTCTCTAAAGAAGACACAAAAAATGGTTACAAAAAATTAAAGTTTAAAAAAGTTATAGAAGGTTAATATTACTGTAAAGCAAACTAAACATTTATTGGTAACACTTTACAATAAGGTTTCATAAGTTATGAACTAATAATGAACTGCACTTCTACAGCATTTATTCATCTTTGTTAATGTCAATTTCAACATTTACCAATACATTATTAAAATCAAAGTTGTATTTGCTAACATTAGTTAATGCACTGTGAACTAACATGCTCATGGTTAGTTCATGTTAGTTAATACATTAACTTACACTCACCTAAAGGATTATTAGGAACACCATACTAATACTGTGTTTGACCCCCTTTCGCCTTCAGAACTGCCTTAATTCTACGTGGCATTGATTCAACAAGGTGCTGAAAGCATTCTTTAGAAATGTTGGCCCATATTGATAGGATAGCATCTTGCAGTTGATGGAGATTTGTGGGATGCACATCCAGGAAGCTCCCGTTCCACCACATCCCAAAGATGCTCTATTGGGTTGAGATCTGGTGACTGTGGGGGCCATTTTAGTACAGTGAACTCATTGTCATGTTCAAGAAACCAATTTGAAATGATTCGAGCTTTGTGACATGGTGCATTATCCTGCTGGAAGTAGCCATCAGAGGATGGGTACATGGTGGTCATAAAGGGATGGACATGGTCAGAAACAATGCTCAGGTAGGCCGTGGCATTTAAACGATGCCCAATTGGCACTAAGGGGCCTAAAGTGTGCCAAGAAAACATCCCCCACACCATTACACCACCACCACCAGCCTGCACAGTGGTAACAAGGCATGATGGATCCATGTTCTCATTCTGTTTACGCCAAATTCTGACTCTACCATCTGAATGTCTCAACAGAAATCGAGACTCATCAGACCAGGCAACATTTTTCCAGTCTTCAACTGTCCAATTTTGGTGAGCTCGTGCAAATTGTAGCCTCTTTTTCCTATTTGTAGTGGAGATGAGTGGTACCCGGTGGGGTCTTCTTCTGTTGTAGCCCATCCGCCTCAAGGTTGTGCGTGTTGTGGCTTCACAAATGCTTTGCTGCATACCTCGGTTGTAACGAGTGGTTATTTCAGTCAAAGTTGCTCTTCTATCAGCTTGAATCAGTCGGCCCATTCTCCTCTGACCTCTAGCATCAACAAGGCATTTTCGCCCACAGGACTGCCGCATACTGGATGTTTTTCCCTTTTCACACCATTCTTTGTAAACTCTAGAAATGGTTGTGCGTGAAAATCCCAGTAACTGAGCAGATTGTGAAATACTCAGACCGGCCCGTCTGGCACCAACAACCATGCCACGCTCAAAATTGCTTAAATCACCTTTCTTTCCCATTCTGACATTCAGTTTGGAGTTCAGGAGATTGTCTTGACCAGGACCACATCCCTAAATGCATTGAAGCAACTGCCATGTGATTGCTTGATTAGATAATTGCATTAATGAGAAATTGAACAGGTGTTCCTAATAATCCTTTAGGTGAGTGTATGTTAACAAATGAGACCTTGTTGTAAAGTGTTACCCATTTATTTTATATAAAAATACATATTTTACAAAATAATTTGGACTCTAAAATCAAAGCCATATGTCTCACCAAGTTGTGTTTCAAATTTGAAGTTGATATCACACAAATTGAGCCAGCTACAAGGTTTTAAAATATTTTTGGTATTACAATGTCCAATTGGTTTTCACGATGAATTTTGAGTGTTTAAGCTTTCAAATGATATCTGAATTATGATGATTACAAAAATATGTGATAGGGAAAAGTGCGGGACTAACAGGCTATATTTAGCAGCTAATGTGTTGTGTAAAAATGCTGACTGTACATGAGAATTAAAAAAGGAAAATCATGCAAAATTGAGTGTCTTCTGAGAATATCGAGTGACCTGCTTATGAATTCAGCAAACAAACTAAAGGTCCGTTTCACACCAAGGATGATAACTATAACGATAATGATATAGTTCTAAAAATAGTTCTAAATATAAAAGAACGGCAAGACACACACCACAACTATAACGATAACAGCACAGAGAAACAATATAATTGGCATAACTTTCAGAACGATTCTTTCCAGCTGATGAACGATAATGACAGCCAATCGGTTGCACATTCGTCTAACATGCTTTAAAAAGTCCATACTTGTTTTAGAATGTTCATAGAACGTTCATATAATCCCAAAATGCTTGCAGAATGATAAAATGGAATGTTTCCTTAAAAAAACAGACATTCATTAAACAACATAATTTGGAGTATTCTTGTGTGCTGTCATAAGAGACATACTAATAAAAATGTATAACAACTGATTATTGAACTACTGGACTCAGTGATTATATGTGTGTGTGTGTGTGTGTGTGTGTTTTTATATATAGGCCTATATTTTTTAAAAAGGAAATTAAATAAAAAAAATAAAAATAAACATATATAGTTAAAGCAAGATATTTAACCAATAAAAAAAGAATTAAGGTACATTTTTCCATTAAAATGTAATTGTGATGAATGAGGGAATGAAGATGGACCAATTTCATGGCTCATTTGTACACATTAAGGTGGCAAAATTGCCTGTATGAAAATATACAACTTTTATTTTGATCGAGACAAACCAATGAACAAATGGAGTTTTAAATCTACGAGACACGAAGTTCTAGTAGAAGAAATCTGCAAAGAAAGAAAAACAAATCCCACAAAAATTAAATGTTTCTGTCTTTTGTCTTTATTATGAGACCCTCTTTATAAATCATATTGAAGAAACTGAAACCTATAAATGTAAAATAAAAAAATAAAAGCATAAATATGGGAATGAATGTATAAATAACACATAAAAATATATATACGTCATTCCCAAACCCAACAAATATATCTGTCTGTCTATGAAATTCAATTTTGTTAGTGTCCAATCAAAAAATTACACTTGAGGTCACCATGCACTTTTATAATATGGAGAATAGCAGCTATTAATAACTCATTTCATATTACTATTATTATTATTATTATTACATCTCCTAAAGCCCGGGATACACTGCTTGATTTTCGGCTGTCCCAGACGAAAGATTGCCATCGTGAAACAATCGTGACGATTTCTGTGATCGTGGCTCCTAATCGTTGGTCCTATGTCGTACAGTGAGAGAGGTTCAAAGATGGCTGTTGTCACGGTCTTGGGACCAAAGATAGCCTACGACAATTTTTTGACAGTGTCAGAAATTCAGCATGATCATCGCATAGTGTTTTTGCCTCTACCACCTACGTCTACTGACCAGCCAATAAAAATGCAACATGAAATCAACACGACATGGCGCTAAAGCTCAAAACTGCTTACCTCAAGCTCTTTCCCTTCCTCTTTCGCCGCGTCCTCTTTTTTCAGCACACATAAAAACTACAACTGCCAAAGTGTGATTCATCATGGTCTTTTTGTTTACCACTAGCGCATGCTGATGATGTTTTATTCTTCTATAGAAACGTGCATCGTAGCCTATGAGTCAATATGTGTCATCATCGTACAGTCTACATGTATTTCGTACCCAAGTTTAATAGATCCACGTCGCACAGTGTGATTTGTAATGTATCTTATAGGATCGCTAAAATCGTGCAGTGTATCCCGGGCTTAAAGTAAGAAAATCAAACTAGCAACACATAAGATCTCTGAATTAAAGGGATAGTTCACTAGTTTACTCAACAGAAAGTAACTGATGACAGAATTTTCATTTATGGGTAAACTATCCCTTTAATATGATTACTTCACCTAAATTTCCTTTGATGAACAACCTTGACTCCACATTTGGCTTTTCTAAATTGAAAGTTTGAGTTGGATCTGAATATGAAATCTGCTCACTGTGACAACTTTGGACAGCGTTTTTTTTTATGAGTAAACAAACTTCCTGATTGGCTGAATCTCCTCCCACATAGAGCGCAGTGGTACGGCTTCTCTCCAGTACGAACTCGCTCATGTGCTCTCAGGCATCCCGCTCGGCTGAAACTCTTCTCACAACGGGAGCATTTGTAAGGTTTTTCTCCAGTATGAATTCTCAAGTGCGTGTTTAAGTGTCCGACTCTAATGAAGCTCTTCCCACACTCCAAACACACGATCTCTCACACCGGTGTGTGTTTTCTGGTGCTCGTTTAAATGGCTCAGCTGTGAAAATCTCTTTCCACAGAGAGAACACAAGTGAGGCTTCTCTTTATGAGTGTGTTTCATAACTGTTAATGTGTGAGAGTGCAGGTGATTGTTGCGTTGATTTGGCTGTCTGAAACTCTTTCCACACTGATGGCATGTGTATGGTTTTTCTCCTGTGTGAATTCGTTTGTGCCTTTTTAAATCTGGCTTTTGTATGAAACTCTTGCCGCATTGCGGGCATGTGAAAGGTCTCTCTCCGATGTGAAGTCTTGTTTGGTGGTCCTTCAGGTTATTGCAATGTTTGAATCTCTCTCCACACTGAGGACAGGTGTATGGTTTCACTATGAACTCTTAAGTGTTCCCTAAGGTTTCTGTTGTGTGTAGCTCTTTCCACATTGACGCTCTCCAGTGTGAACTCGTATGTGACTGATAAAACACCGCGTGAAACTCTTTCCACATTTAGGGCAGGTGAAGGACTTTTTGGCTTCGGTTCTCTGAGTTCTGTCCTGAAAGCAATTCTTTTTAATCTGTGACCACATTTTTCCATTCTGATGTATTTTCTCCACATCATTCAGTTGATTTTCCTCATTCAGGTCTAAAAATTAACATTTAAAATCAAGTCAAGTCACGTTTATTTATATAGCGCTTTTTACAATGCCAATTGTTTCAAAGCAGCTTCACAGTGTTAAACAGGAAAATAATGCAACAGAATTTGATTCGGCTGTACAGCCGCTCTGGTGAAAACGGTGATGTCATCCAGCTCATTTCAATTATCATATAGTGTCAATGCGGGCAGATCAGTAATATAGTTGAATATTTAGTGTCCCCAACTGAGCAAGCCAAAAGCCACAGGCGACGGTGGCAAGGAACCAAAACTCCTTCAGGGCCAGAATGGAGAAAAAAACCTTGTGAGAAACCAGGCTCAGTCGGGGTGCCAGTTCTCCTCTGGCCGACGAACAAATAGTGTATGATTATGATTCTGGCAACATTACAGGTCAGAAGTCATATTAGATCGAAAGATATTCGTAAGATTATTCGAAAGATTGGAGTCGTCATGCCGGAGACGGGTTTAATGAGGATGTCGTCATGCCGGAGACGGGTTTAATGAGGATGTCGTGTCGATGCGGCATTTACAGAGGGGAGTTTAATTGACACGGTCTCTGCAGACACTTCAGGGATGCGTTAGTCATGTCCAGGCGCAGGTCCACCATCTGGTCCGGATACGGCCCGGATCCGGCTGACTGCAGTAAACCTCGGGATAAACAGAGAGACTAACATTAGCGTAGATGCCATTCTTCTTATGATGTAACGAGTACATCAGGTGTTATGGGAAGTGTTCCCGGTTCCGGCTGACCTAGTTAATGCAGCCTAAAACAATCATTTAACTGATTTGAATAATATAAATTCTATGTGTATGCTATAGTACAGAGATGTGTTTTTAGTCTAGATTTAAACTGACAGAGTGTGTTTGCTTCCCGAACAATGCTAGGAAGACTGTTCCAGAGTTTAGGTGCTAAATAGGAATAGGATCGACCGCCTGCAGTTGATTTTGATATTCTAGGTATTATCAACTGGCCAGAATTTTGAGACCGCAATAGACGTGATGGAGTATAATGCGTTAAGAGCTCGCTCAAGTACTGGGGAGCTAAACCATTTAGAGCTTTGTAAGTAATTAACAAGATTTTAAAATGTATACGATGTTTAATAGGGAGCCAATGCAGTGTTGCCAGAACCGGGCTAATATGGTCATACTTCCTGGTTCTAGTAAGAACTCTAGCTGCTGCGTTTTGGACAAGCTGCAGTTTATTTATTAAGCGAGCAGGGCAACCACCCAGTAGAGCATTACAATAATCTAGCCTTAAGGTCATGAACGCATGAACTAACTGTTCAGCATTTTGCATTGAAAGCATGTGCCGTAATTTAGATATATTTTTAAGATGGTAGAATGCAGTTTTACAGATGCTAGAAACGTGGCTTTCAAATGAGAGATTGGTATCAAAGAGCACACCCAGGTTCCTAACTGACGACGAGGACTTGACAGAGCAGCCATCGAGTGTTAGACAGTATTCTAGGTTACTACTTGTGGAGTTTTTTTGTCCAATAATTAAAAATTCTGTTTTTTCTGAATTAAGTTGCAGGAAATTACTAGTCATCCAATTTTTTATATCAGCTATGCATTCCGTTAATCTTGTGAATTGGTAAGTTTCGTCAGGGTATGAAGAAATATAGAGCTGAGTATCGTCAGCATAACAATGAAAACTAACGCCATGCTTCCTAATGGTTCCCTGTACATGCTACCAGTGGTAGCATGTACAGGGTGAAAAGCAACAGTCCTAGCACTGAGCCTTACGGTACTCCATACTGAACTTGTGATCGGTGTGACATCTCTTCATTTACTGCTACAAACTGATAGCGGTCAGATAAGTAAGATTTAAACCATGCCAATGCAATTCCACTAATGCCAACATAATTTTTGAGTCTATTCAAAAGAAGGTTGTGGTCGATAGTATCGAATGCAGCGCTAAGATCGATTAACACTAATAGAGAGATCGGATGATAAGAGTAAATCATTTGTTACTCTGATGAAAGCGGTCTCAGTACTATGATACGGTCTAAATCCTGACTGGAAATCCTCACAGATACCATTTCTTTCTAAAAAGGAGCATAGTTGTGAGGACACTGCCTTTTCTAGTATTTTTGACAGAAAGGGTAGATTTGAGATTGGCCTGTAATTGACTAATTCTCTAGGATCAAGTTGCGTTTTTTTAATAAGTGGTTTAATAATAGCCAACTTAAAAGTTTTCGGTACATATCCTAATGACAAGGATGAATTAATGATATTAAGAAGAGGATCTATGACCTCTGGAAGCATCTCTTTTAGTAGCTTAGTCAGTATAGGGTCGAGCATACATGTTGTCGATTTAGATGATTTAACGAATTTAGCCAATTCTTCCTCTCCTATAGTAGGTGAATGAGTGGAATTTTTCCATTTTTCCAACACATCTCAAAAAAGTTGGGACAAGGCCATGTTTACCACTGTGTGGCATCCCCTCTTCTTTTTATAACAGTCTGCAAACGTCTGGGGACTGAGGAGACAAGTTGCTCAAGTTTAGGAATAGGAATGTTGTCCCATTTTTGTCTAATACAGGCTTCTAGTTGCTCAACTGTCTTAGGTCTTCTTTGTCGCATCTTCCTCTTTATGATGCGCCAAATGCTTTCTATGGGTGAAAGATCTGGACTGCAGGCTGGCCATTTCAGTACCCGGATCCTTCTTCTACGCAGCCATGATGTTGTAATTGATGCAGTATGTGGTCTGGCATTGTCATGTTGGAAAATGCAAGGAAAGAGACGACGTCTGGATGGGAGCATATGTTGTTCTAGAACTTGGATATACCTTTCAGCATTGATGGTGCCTTTCCAGATGTGTAAGCTGCCCATGCCACACGCACTCATGCAACCCCATACCATCAGAGATGCAGGTTTCTGAACTGAGCGCTGATAACAACTTGGGTTGTCCTTGTCCTCTTTAGACCGGATGACTTGGCGTCCCAGTTTTCCAAAAAGAACTTCAAATTTTGATTCGTCTGACCACAGAACAGTTTTCCACTTTGCCATATTAAATGAGCCTTGGCCCAGAGAAAACGCCTGCGCTTCTGACCTATAGAGTTTTAGCCGGCAACGGCGAATGGAACGGTGGATTGTGTTCACCGACAATGTTTTCTGGAAGTATTCCTGAGCCCATGTTGTGATTTCCATTACAGTAGCGTTCCTGTATGTGATGCAGTGCCGTCTAAGGGCCCGAAGATCATGGGCATCCAGTATGGTTTTCCGGCCTTGACCCTTACGCACAAAGATTGTTCCAGATTCTCTGAATCTTTGGATTATATTATGCACTGTAGATGATGATAACTTCAAACTCTTTGCAATTTTTCTCTGAGAAACTCCTTTCTGATATTGCTCCACTATTTTTCGCCACAGCATTGGGGGAATTGGTGATCCTCTGCCCATCTTGACTTCTGAGAGACACTGCCACTCTGAGAGGCTCTTTTTATACCCAATCATGTTGCCAATTGACCTAATAAGTTGCAGATTGGTCCTCCAGCTGTTCCTTATATGTACATTTAACATTTCCGGCCTCTTATTGCTACCTGTCCCAACTTTTTTTAAATGTGTAGCTCTCATGAAATCCAAAATGAGCCAATATTTGGCGTGACATTTCAAAATGTCTCACTTTCAACATTTGATATGTTATCTATATTCTGTTGTGAATAAAATATAAGTTTATGACATTTGTAAATTATTGCATTCCTTTTTTATTCACAATTTGTACAGTGTCCCAACTTTTTTGGAATCAGGTTTGTATTTGATACATCAGAAAAGCAGAATTTAATATTTGGTACAGAAACCTTTGTTTGCAGTTACAGAGATCATACGTTTCCTGTAGTTCTTGACCAGGTTTGCACACACTGCAGCAGGAATTTCGGCCCACTCCTCCATACAGACCTTCTCCAGATCCTTCAGGTCTCTGGGCAATACGGACTTTCAGCTCCCTCCAAAGATTTTCTATTGGGTTCAGGTCTGGAGACTGGCTAGGCCACTCCAGGACCTTGAGATGCTTCTTATGGAGCCACTCCTTAGTTGCCCTGGCTGTGTGTTTCGGGTCGTTGTCATGCTGGAAGACCCAGCCACGACCCATCTTCAATGCTCTTACTGAGGGAGGGAGGTTGTTGGCCAAGATCTCATGATACATGGCCCCATCCATCCTCCCCTCAATACGGTGCAGTCGTCCTGTCCCCTTTGCAGAAAAGCATCCCCAAAGAATGATGTTTCCACCTCCATGCTTCACGGTTGGGATGGTGTTCTTGGGGTTGTACTCATCCTTCTTCTTCCTCCAAACACGGCGAGTGGAGTTTAGACCAAAAAGTCTATTTTTGTCTCATCAGACCACATGACCTTCTCCAATTCCTCCTCTGGATCATCCAGATGGTCATTGGCAAACTTCAGACAGGCCTGGACATGCGCTGGCTTGAGCAGGGGGACCTTGCGTGTGCTGCAGGATTTTAATCCATGACGGCGTAGCGTGTTACTAATGGTTTTCTTTGAGACTGTGGTCCCAGCTCTCTTCAGGTCATTGACCAGGTCCTGCCGCATAGTTCTGGGCTGATCCCTCACCTTCCTCATGATCATTGATGTCCCACAAGGTGAGATCTTGCATGGTTCCCCAGACCCAGGGAGATTGACCGTCATCTTGAACTTCTTACATTTTCTAATAATTGCGCCAACAGTTGTTGCCTTCTCACCAAGCTGCTTGCCTATTGTCCTGTAGCCCATCCCAGCCTTGTGCAGGTCTACAATTTTATCCCTGATGTACACAGCTCTCTGGTCTTGTCCATTGTGGAGAGGTTGGAGTCTGTTTGATTGAGTGTGTGGACAGGTGTCTTTTATACAGGTAACGAGTTCAAACAGGTGCAGTTAATACAGGTAATGAGTGGAGAACAGGAGGGCTTCTTAAAGAAAAACTAACAGGTCTGTGAGAGCCGGAATTCTTACTGGTTGGTAGGTGATCAAATACTTATGTCATGCAATAAAATGCTAATTAATTATTTAAAAATCATGTGATTTTCTGGATTTTTGTTTTAGATTTCGTCTCTCACAGTTGAAGTGTACCTATGATAAAAATTACAGACCTCTACATGCTTTGTAAGTAGGAAAACCTGCAAAATCGGCAGTGTATCAAATACTTGTTCTCCCCACTGTATATTATACAGAGCCTATGGATGGCAATTAGTCATAAGTCAACAATATTCTTTCACAAACCTAAAGTGAACATGAGAAATTTGTGTAATGTATAAAAAATGTATAAATAAATTGTCTATGAACAAAATCTTTAATGTATATACTGAAATGAAAGTGACAAAGTCAGAAAGTTACAACTCAAAAACTACTTCCACAAAACCAATGTCACAGAACACAAGTTTATTTCACTGTACATTTACTTTTTCTGAATCTCAGATTATTTGAAATATTGGATCTGTAGGTAACGTTTGCTCACAAAATCACACATTGTCAGTGAAATGGCAATGAGTTAACTAACTACACATTTACTTTATGTGAATCTCACATGATTTCCTTGAACGTTTTGGAACTAAAGAAAACATTTGCTCACTGCGACACAGAACAACGCTTTATAATATGATTCACCAGATTCTTTGATCGGGTGAAACTCTTCCCACACAGAGTACAGTTGTGCAGCTTCTCTCCAGTATGAACTCGCTCATGTGATTTCAGGTTTCCAGAATGAGCAAAACTCTTGTCACAGTATGAGCACTTGTAAGGTCTTTCTCCAGTATGAAGTCGCTCATGTGATTTCAGGGTTCCAGACTGAGCAAAACTCTTGTCACAGTATGAGCACTTGTAAGGTTTTTCTCCGGTATGAAGTTGCTCATGTGATTTCTGGTGCAGTTTAAAACTATCCAGCCGTGAAAAACTCTTTCCACAGAGAGAACACACATAAGGCCTCTCATCTGAATGAACTTTAAGGTGTTGTTTTAGATTTGATGATGAAATAAACTCTTTACCACACTGATCACAGTTGAATGGTTTTTCTCCAGAGTGACGGAGCAGATGATAATTGAGCTCAGTTAAATATGTGAAACTCTTTCCACACTGAGTGCATGTATATGGTTTCTCTCCAGTGTGAATTCTTAAGTGTGTTTTAAGGTTTCCTTTTTGTGTGAAACTCTTTCCACACTGAATGCATGTATATGGTTTTTCTCCAGTGTGAATTCTTATGTGTTCGTTAAGGTGTGTTTTATGTGTGAAATTCTTTTCACACTGAGGGCATGTATACGGTTTCTCTCCAGTGTGAATTCTCATGTGTTTGTTAATGTCGCCTTTATTTTGGAAACTCTTTCCACACTGAGGGCATGTATACGGTTTCTCTCCAGTGTGAACTCTCATGTGTTTGTTAAGGTCTCCTTTACTTTGGAAACTCTTTCCACACTCATTGCAGGTGTGCAGCTTTTTGGCTTTTGGTCTTTGAGTTGTAAAGTTATGATGTTCCTCCTCCTCTTCATTCAGTTCTTGTCTTTCCCGTTTCACTTCCACCTGGTCTAAAATACACATCAAGAATCAGTTCAAGTGAACCCTGATTTAATAGCAGAAAGCAACAGAGATCAGGTATCAGATCTTTCATGAGGCAAAGGTTTGTTCTGTCATGCACTTGTTAATGTTGTTAAAATATGTTTGACAACTGCTATACAAGGTTATAATCATTTAGATGCATTTCTCTCTACCATTTATCATCCATACACTCAGGGTTGCCAACTTTTAACTTACTTTTAAGTTCAGGTTGTAGTGAGTTTTTTTTGTGTGTGGGGGGTGGGGGGTGGGGGGGTGTTAGAAGCAGGAAAAATGGGCAAGCGTAAGGATTTGAGGGCCAAATTGTGATGACTAGACGACTGGGTCAGAGCATCTCCAAAACTGCAGCTCTTGTGGGGTGTTCCCGGTCTGCAGTGGTCAGTGTCTATCAAAAGTGCTCCAAGGAAGGAACAGTGGTGAACCGGCGACAGGGTCATGGGCGGCCAAGGCTCATTGATGCATGTGGGGAGCAAAGGCTGGCCCATGTGGTCTGATCAAACAGACGAGCTACTGTAGCTCAAATTGCTCAAGAAGTTAATGCTGGTTCTGATAGAAAGGTGTCAGAATACACAGTGCATCACAGTTTGTTGCGTATGGGGCTGCATAGCCGCAGACCAGTCAGGGTGCCATTGTTGACCCCTGTCCACCGCCGAAAGCGCCAACAGTGGGCACGTGAGCATCAGAACTGGTGGACTGGTCTGATGAATCACGTTTTCTTTTACATCACGTGGATGGCCAGGTGCGTGTGCGTCGCTTACCTGGGGAACACATGGCACCAGGATGCACTATGGAAAGAAGGCAAGCCGGCAGAGGCAGTGTGATGCTTTGGGCAATGTTCTGCTGGGAAACCTTGGGTCCTGCCATCCATGTGGATGTTACTTTGACACGTACCACCTACCTAAGCATTGTTGCAGACCATGTACACCCTTTCATGGAAACGGTATTCCCTGGTGGCTGTGGCTCTTTCAGCAGGATAATGCGTCCTGCCACAAAGCAAAAATGGTTTAGGAATGGTTTCAGGGGCACAACAACAAGTTTGAGGTGTTGACTTGGCCTCCAAATTCCCCAGATCTCAATCCAATCGAGCATCTGTGGGATGTGCTGAACAAACAAGTCCGATCCATGGAGGCCCCACCTCGCAACTTACAGGACTTAAACGATCTGCTGCTAACATCTTGGTGCCATATACCACAGCACACCTTCAGGGGTCTAGTGGAGTCCATGCCTCGACGGGTCAGGGCTGTTTTGGCAGCAAAAGGGGGATTGGTATATTAGGACATAATGTTATGCCTGTATCAGTGTATATCAATGATCTTCCATCCGTTTGTCCAGACATTAACATCCAAATGTATGCGGATGATACCGTTATTTATATACATGGGAGCAGTGTGTCACAAGTCGTAAATGAACTTACAAATTATTTGGATAATGTCACAGCTTGGCTAGAACAATGCTGTTTACAGTTAAATATTTCTAAAACAGTGTTTTTTACCAAAACAAATAGCTCAAGTGTAGTGCCAGATGTTGTTATATCAGGAGAAAGGATACAGGTTGTATCTAAATACAAGTACCTCGGCGTTGTAATTGATTCTAGACTTTATTTTAAGGCTCAAGTTAAAAAGGTTTGTATCCGGGTTAAATTTAGTCTGTCAAATGTTAGATTTATACGAGACTATATGTCAACAGAGGCTGCTATGTTGTATTGTTTAACAACTTGTCTTATTGTTTAACAACCTGGTTACAAGTGAGTACAACTACTCTAAAACCATTGGAGTCTCTGTATACACAAACAATCACTAAAAAATTCTTGATAATAAATCAGTACATTTTCATCATTGCCCAGTATTAAAAAAAAATACAATTTGCCACGTTGGGATAACCTGATCAAATATGTAGATATTTGTCTTATGTTTAAGACTATACATAGCCTGTCTTCCCCATTAAAACAGTATGTAAACATTAGAACAACTGCACATCGGTCCACAAGGGGTGGAAAAAGAGGGGACTGCATTCTTCCTCTCAGAAAAAGTTAATTTAGTCAGTCTGTACTTTCAGTCAAAGCTGCAAAGGAATGAAACTCCATCCCATCAACAATTAGAAGACTGGATACAAATGGTTCTTTTAAGTTTAATCTCAAAAAATGGTTACTTACTAATCAACACTATCAACATTAGTACCTTAATATTTTGACTTTAGCCTTTTTTTAGTAATTGCGCTGGTCACTATCTTTTTTACCTCTTAGTCTTATGATTTCCATTCAGAATCATGTACTTGTACTTTTATTTGATAATTTAATATTTTGTTTCCTTTTCTCTTTTGTGTGTGTTTTAATATAAGACGCTTTGTTTTTTATTTTTAGGATGACATTTCTGTCAAGAGTCTACAGATGAAAAATAGCCTTTTTGGCTAATTCTGGCACATTTACATCCATGTTTATTAATGTGCACAGCCCCTGTCAACAAATAAACTTAGACTAGTAGATAAATGTATTTATTAAAGAGCCATACAGGCACCTAGTGGGTAAACCATGGCATTACAAATTAAAATTATTATTTTTCCAGCCACAAAATTTGTCTAATTTGCCTCTTTGCATTGGAATTTAAAACCCCTTTCTCCATTTTAACCTTAAACACTACACTAATTGTAATACAAATATTAGAAAAAATATTATTTTAAGTGGTCATTAATGGACCATAATTATTGCACAAATAGTATTTAGTACCAAAAGATCTCCTCAAAATATTAAATAAATATTATTGAACTAAAATATAGAACATTTATTAAATTGCTGGTTTATTTGGTACTATTGAACTCCATGAACCATGTGATGGTTTTTCAACGGCTCTGGCTTTAACTGAGGCGCTACTGCGATCTGTTTTGCCATATTAAGTGCACCAAAACAGCATTTATTATTTCAATTTCGTATTAAAACTTAAAAAATTTGAAAGCTGAGACTTTGTTTCATATCAAAAGCAGGGTTGCCATTTTGGCGTGAGATTTACTTGGGCAGAGAGAGAGTGTGAGACAGAGCCTGAAAGCGTGTCTCGCGCCAAATGCGTGAGAGTTGGCAACCCTGATATACTGTTTATTAATCCACATCTACCAAAGCAGTCAACAATGAAGAATCAAGAATGGACACCAACCTGTTTGTTGCTCAGCATCTTCATGTTTTATTCTGGATGGTTCTGGATCACTCATGTCTTCAATCTCCTCTTTAATAAACTCCATCTTTAACAGTCACACAGATTTCAGCTGCTACACCTGGAGTTTGTCCTTCTCTTGTAGGATGATGTGAATATTCCCAGTATTTATTGGTTCCCTGTTTTCACCTCATTCATTATGGTGATGTCTGCGATCTGCTGTAAATTGGCACATTAAGCACATTTTATTGGTGTCAACAGGCTGAAACAAACTACAGGATCATCACCTTTGAATTTTCACTTCAGTTCTTGTCTTTGCTCTTTCACATCCATCGGGTCTGAAATAAACATATTAAGTAGTTAGAATCAGTTCAAGGAGGATAAATGTGAAGATTCAAGTGAACCCTGATTTAATAACAGAAAACAAGAGATCATGTGTCTATCAAATATCAGATCTATGATGAGCCAAAGGTTAGTTCTGTCATTCTCTTTTTAATAGTCAAAATGTGAATAACAACTGCTGTACAAGATTATGATCTAAGTGCATTTATGTCATATATCCCTATATTATTAGCTTATTTTTTCACAGATCTTATGATTGGTATTTAACAATATACACTGAACAAAATTATAAATGCAACACTTTTGTTTTTGCCCCCATTTTTCATGAGCTGAACTCAAAGATCTAAGACTCTTTCTATGTACACAAAAGACCTATTTCTCTCAAATATTGTTCATAAATCTGTCTAAATCTGTGTTAGTGAGCACTTCTCCTTTGCCTCCTATTGGGTTGTTTGGAGTTTCTCGTGTTGGTAAGAATCGCATTCCGGGCGGGGTCCCCCTCGGTAGAAATCGCGTTCACGGGGGCACCGCGGCACGATGAAAAGGTCACTTTCACTTTCACTTTCAAAGGGGCAGGGGCTCAAGCCCCCCCGGCCCTCCCCTTGTGCACGCCACTGATTATCATGCATGAGGTGATGGTCGTGGATGAATGGCACAACAATGGGCCTCAGGATCTCGTCACGGTATCTCTGTGCATTCAAAATGCCATCAATAAAATGCACCTGTGTTCGCTGTCCATAACATACGCCTGTCCGTACCATAACCCCACCGCCACCATGGGCTACTCGATCCACAACGTTGACATCAGCAAACCGCTCACTCACACGACGCCATACACGCTGTCTGCCATCTGCCCTGTACAGTGAAAACCGGGATTCATCCGTGAAGAGAACACCTCTCCAAAGTGCCAGACGCCATCGAATGTGAGCATTTGCCCCCTCAAGTCGGGTTACGATGACGAACTGCAATCAGGTCGAGACCCCGATGAGGACGATGAGCATGCAGATGAGCTTCCCTGAGACGGTTTCTGACAGTTTGTGCAGAAATTCTTTGGTTATGCAAACCGATTGTTGCAGCAGCTGTCCGGGTGGCTGGTCTCAGACGATCTTGGAGGTGAAGATGCTGGATGTTGAGGTCCTGGGCTGGTGTGGTTACACGTGGTCTGCGGTTGTGAGGCAGGTTGGATGTACTGCCAAATTCTCTGAAACGCCTTTGGAGACGGCTTATGGTAGAGAAATGAACATTCAATTCACAGGCAACAACTCTGGTGGACATTCCTGCAGTCAGCATGCCAATTGCACGCTCCCTCAAAACTTGCGACATCTGTGGCATTGTGCTGTGTGATAAAACTGCACATTTCAGAGTGGCCTTTTATTGTGGCCAGCCTAAGGCACACCTGTGCAATAATCATGGTGTCTAATCAGCATTTTGATATGCCACACCTGTGAGGTGGATGGATTATCTCGGCAAAGGAGAAGTGCTCACTAACACAGATTTAGATTTGTGAACAATATTTGAGAGAAATAGGCCTTTTGTGTACATAGAAAAAGTCTTAGATCTTTGAGTTCAGCTCATGAAAAATGGGGGCAAAAACAAAAGTGTTGCATTTATAATTTTGTTCAGTGTATATAAACTAAGCCAAACAGACAGTGATCATCATGTATTTAAACAGATTTTTTTATACGTTGAAATGAATGTTTTGTGTAGGGATGGGATAAGGTTTAACGGTACTTTAGCGGTATTCTTAACGGTTCTTTTTGTTGTATTTTTTTATTAAAACAACAACAACAAAAAACTAATTGAGAACATAATTAACATTGCTTTATAATCTGAAATGTAAAATACCTATAGCAAGAGAAACAGCAATGTTTCAACAAAGTGAATATAAAACATCTATTTGTAAATGCACCAGTGCGCAGACGTTATTTGTGTCTTATATGCATAAGATACGTTACAACAAGAACAAAGAAACAAAGTGCAAACAAATGGTCAAATAAATACGATGGTAATAAGTATGGGTTATGAGCTATAATGTGACCAACCACCTTGGTCAATTGTTAAATGTTGTTAATGAGAATAATACTTTTGAGAAATTTTAGTCTGGATTTACAGCAAATCATAGCACTGAAACTGCACTATTAGGAGTGACAAATGACTTACTGATGGCAGATGATGCTGGTGAATGTTCAATTTTAAAACTATTAGATTTGGCCGCAGCTTTTGATACAGTTGACCATTCTATTTTAATTAATACTAGGGATGCACGATATATCGGCAACATATTGTTATCGGCCGATAAATGATCATTTTTGATGTTATCGTTATCGATCCGATAAGGAAATTTGACCGATGTATTCAAGCCGATAGATAATGTATTATTTCCTTCAGCTGAGACACTTCAGACGCGCTGTCCACCATGATGGGTTTGAATTGCTCGAAATATGATTGGAATCACTTCGAAAAGGAAAATACAGTTATGTGCAACATGTGCAGCGCAAGTCTAACATATAAACTACATAAAATTATAATGAGAACACGACTGTAAACGAACGTTGTGTTTCAGCGTGTTTGTTGAGGGAAGAGCGCGTCCACGGAGTTACATCTTCATGACAAGCACAGTCAAGTTCGCTTGTGCATTCGCAGCCTTTTGTGCCATTGTAAGTTGTAATATTATATTTATTCTGTGTATATATGATTAATCTCATATAGCATGCATTTGGTTGAGTTAATTAACGATGCAGTAAAGCGCTTCATTGTACCGGTCTTTAGCTTCAGCGCGCGTAGCTCAAACAGAAATGCACAGCATTAATAACTACTGGGACTGTCATATACATAACACTGTAATGAGAAAATGTTTTGTAATAAAACGTTGTGTTTCAGCGCGCTGTTGTGGGAAGAGCGCGTCCACAACGCATTCTGACCAGCACAGTCAAGTTCGCTTGTGCATTCACGTAAGCATATATAAGTCGTAATATTAAGTTTATGTAGTATAAGCATCTGATTAATCTCATATAGGATGCGTTTCGTTGAGTTAATAACCCGCAGCGCTTCACTGTACCAGTGATCATCTTCAGTTTCAAAACAGCTCTCAAACAGCAACGTTATTTGATAGACTAATATTAAAGATGTTTACTATTACTGTAAAACATTTTTTTTTTTTCAAAAACACCGAAGCGTTATTATTAATAACTAGCACTTTTATTGTTCTCGTATTATTTTCATCAACAATATGGTTTGATTAAAACCATTTCCTTATTGTCCGTGTCCGTGCGGAGGCATTTTGATTCTTTATATGCAGCCTAAGTAATGCTGTCCAATGACTTGTTTGCATTATTTAGGTATTTTATTTTTATTTTTTGTTAGGCAATAGAATTGTTGGTAACATTTTACAAATAAGGTCTCATTTGTTAATGCATTAACTAACACGAACAAACAGAGAGCAATGTTGTTAATGTTAGTAATAAAATGTTTGTGTTTATTAACAGTCCATTCACAGTGCATTACCTAATGTTAACAGACACAACTTTGAGATTAACATGAACTAAGATTAATAAATCCTGTAGAAGTATTGTTCATTCATTGTTGGTTAACTAATGCTAACAAAAATTAAACCTTATTGTAAAGTGTTACCATTTTTTTAATAAAGTAAGTTGGCCATATGTAATCAGGCTCTCAAAGTTTATTAAAATTTGTATTTAGATTTATCAGCCAATATATCGGTTATCGGCTTTCAAATATAAAGAATTATCGGTATCGGCCAAAATTTTCATATCCGTGCATCCCTAATTAATACGTTGAAAAAAATGGTTTGGGGTTTCAGGGAGGACGTTGGATTGGTATGTGTCAAATAGGACATTTGTAGTGTGAGTTGGAGATGAAGTATCCCACCGTTCTGAAATTAACTGTGGTGTTCTGCAGGGTTCCCTGTTGGGACCAATTGTTTTTCTGCTTCCTCTTGGCTCTGTAATTCAAAAACATAATATTAATTTTCACTGCTATGCAGATGACCCACAGTTATATTTATCTCTGAGTTCCAAATATGGATGTCCTTCAAGCATGTTTAACAGATATAAAAAAATTGGATGGCCTCAAACTTTCTGCAGTTAAATACTGACAAAACTGAAGTTGGTCAGAGCTTGAGTAAAAATTCTTACTAGGTCTGTTCCGAATATTAAGCAGGTAGTTAGAAATTTGGGTGTTTATTTTGACACCAATCTTAATTTTGAATATCATATTAAGAAGTTGGTTCAGTCTTGTTTTTATCAGTTAAGAAATATTTCTTAGGTGAGACGGTTTTTGAGTTTTAATGATACAGAAAAGCTTATTCATGCTTTTATTCCATCCCGTCTTGATTATTGTAATGCCTTGTTTTCTTTAAATCATCGTACTTTATCACGTTTACAATTAGTACAGTATGCTGCGTCCAGACTATTGACACTCGTTTTAGCTTCTTAACATTAGCCGCGTTTCCACTGTCAGGCCAAAAGCAGGCATGCTAGTGCATGCCAGGGCCAGTCGCGTTTCCACTGTCACTTCTGGGGCTTGATCGGGCCTCATCGGGGGTTCCATGGGGCCAATGGCCAGGGTTTTTTGGCCCACCGAATACCTTGGTCCAAAGCGGGCCAGCTCGGGCTAGAGGAGTGGTTACGAACAAAGGCAGAGTTTATCTGAGTCTGGAGACGGCAACGGCACGGATGATTTCATATACCAGCTAACATCAGCATTAAAGACTTTTAAAATCATTTTAGCTCAAAACTCACTTTCAGACAACAGCAAGTGTTTGATATAACATCTGTTTGTGATCCGATGTGGATTCTGATCACCGTATAAGGCAGAAATAGTGATGCAAAAGACTATTTGCGCTAACTGTTACCATAGTAAACAGTAAATCGCTTGAAGAAACCAAATCATACGTCATCATGTATTTATTTTATCTGCCTGATATCCATATTTAGCTCCGCATCATAAGCACGTGCGGTTTCTCTGACTGAAAATATTGGGACTGTCATGGAGAAAGTGCTAAAGCTGCTCAGGTCGCATTTTTGTTGGAAAATTTGTAGAAATGAACATTCTTTCTAAATGTGACATAAACATACTGTCATGTGACTACAAATAACAGAAACAGACGCGACTGAATGCGTAGGCTACGTGTGTCCTCTTTCTTTTGTGAAATAACGGTAAATACCACTTTATTTACGTGTGACTAATGTGCAATCTCGACACAAATTAATTCATTATGATCAATGTACCACTTGTTATTGTAAAACTGTGGTAAAACACTGATGCTTGGGTTTTAAATCTTTAAGTAAACAACAAAAATGCCAACAAACGGCCGTTTTTATAATGTTGGTTTTGCGATCTCGCTAGTTTCCAGTGATTTCTTTCTGAGAAAACTTCCATTTGTTGGTGAAATGATGGGTTTGTGTGACGTTGTTCCAGAGAGGCGTGTTATGGGCGGGTTTTAGTGAAGCACACTAGCTTCTGGTCCGACGGTGGAAACGCCGAGGCCATTAGTCCAGTCCGGCCCGATGAAAGCCCTGGCTCGCACTGGCCCGACAGTGGAAACGCGGCTATTGGTTACCTGTTTATATTAGGATCAACAATCGATTTTATTGTTGACATACAAAACAAATGGTTTGGCGCCTATGTATTTAGCTGAGCTTATGAAACTGAGACCTTATGAAACAGTTTTAACAAATTGTTGGCTGTTCCTAGAACCAAATATAAGACTAAAACAGACCGAGAATTTGCAGTAAGGGTTCCAAAGTTATGGAATAGTTTGCCAGTGGATATTAGATCTGCTGAATGTTTTAAATGTTGCTTAAAAAAATGCATATTGTTATGTAGCGTGAAGTCTGATGTTTGAGAAAATATAAGGGTCAATAACTTTGTCAATCCTTTAACTGTTTTTTGAACATTTTTACTGAAATGTGTGCTATTGTGTGACATGGAAAGAATTAGGAATATAGGGGTGTCGCACCAAAAGACAACAGAAATTAACACTTTTATAGTGGTTCCAAAAAAATCTTACCATGTGCAAATGTCATGGGCTTCACAGTAACATGACCTTGAATGGGGTCCTTCAACTAATTAAACTTGTCAGTGGAATTGCCCGATTTAAAATCAAGATATGGTGTCACACATGGGTTTTCAGTGACAAAACGTATCAAGTTCCTATGCTTTTAGAAATATATGGATGAAAAAAATGCTTGTCATTTACTAAAATAGACACTTGTAAAATTATGCCAGAGGTATTTATTAACATTTGTATGCTTTTCTTTTTAATTTATAAAAGTTGTAATTTATTGAACCATGCTTGAGACAGTCACACCATAGGACAATTTTGAGATTTGCCTAAAAAATAAAAAAAATCTAAAGACAAAGCAGTTTTAATATGATTAGGTCCATATAGGACAAATAAATGTTTAACCATTTACATCATTTTAAATGACAATACTAATTGTATTCATTTGAAAATGCAATGTCAATGTGTATAAACATGGTTTTAGTAATTTTTGTGTGTTTTTTATTACATTTTGCTTGTTTATATATTGAGTAAAGCTCTTCATGAATGTATTCTTATGATTGTGTTATTATATTGTGTAAAGCACTTTGTGTGTTGCAGCTATAAACGTTTACTTACTTAATAATACACAGGTCACAGATACGGGTATACACATAAAATTTAGCATCAAAATGAAAGCTACACTAAACGACATTTCCACCAAATTATATGTGGAGAAATGTATTAACAGGGAAAACCCCGCGATCTAATTCGGCGCACAGGCGGCCACATAAAACAAACCCGTGCGTTAATAAAACTCAAAAAATACATCGAAATGTGGGCAGAAAAACGCATACATAAACTTGTTCCGGTTTTATGGCACGTCTGTAATTAATATTAACTCGAAAATTCATATAATACAGCATATTTTCACTCTTTAATGCAGAGACCTACCTGACTGACTCTCTCCAGTCACGGGCTGTTCTGACTGAGCATGCGCGACCAGTCCATGACAACTGACGTCACTCACAGAACGAACTCAATACATTATTTATAAACAAAAATGTATATTTTCTCTTTGTCTTGCAGAACTAAATAAAGATGATATACATAGAGTAAAATAATATAAACAATTAATTGTTTAACACATATAATTAATTGTTTCAGAATCTATTTTACCAATTCAATAATAAAACATAAATAAACGTTTGCTGGAACAGTTACCAAAAAACCTCTCAACACTACAAATACATTATATTTGTACACACTTGCAACTTAATGCAACGGTTTTAATGGCATCTGCAAATCAAGAAAACAACCATCTCTATTTTCAGTAGGCCTATTGTTTAACATTTTACAGCTTCTATTATTTTCTAACTACAGCAAATGGCTCTTGTACAATCAGGAAACAATATAGTAAATATTGGTAAATTACATGTTTCTTCATATAAATTCTACATTACAAAATCTAAATTACATTCTTTTTTTGTGGGATGTCGGGAATATTCCCATCATATGTTGTTGACAAAATCAAAACTATTTTATATAATGTATAATAATTCACACATTTAGTGTATCGGTTTAATTGATTATTGCAATAGTTTTGTCTCATTTTAATCTTAATTTATTTATGACAATACTGGAACTTTTATTAAAGTCAGTAAAGTTGTCAGTATACAGATCCCTCAGCAAAAATTTTTGTGTGGCAAAAATAAAATGTATGCCACAGCAAATTTAGCTCCGCTACACAACACAAATTAAAATAAAATTAATTAAATAATGACGAATTGGGACCCACAAAGTTTCTTTTCTTCTTAAACAAATATTTAAACATACAGTGAATGAATTAATGAATGAATGAATGAATGAATGGATGGATGGATGGATGGAAGAACGAACGAATGAAAAATGAAGCTCATGGCTTCAAAAATGAAAAAAAATCCTTATTGTTAAAATGAAAGTGACAGCTAAATGAAGTCAGAAAGTTACAACTCAAAAACAACTTCCACAAAACTAATGTCACAGAACACAAGTTTATTTCACTATACATTTGCTTTATCTGAATCTCAGGTTTATTTGAAGTATTGGATCTGTAGATAACTTTTGCTCACAAAATCACACCATTCATGAAACATTCGTAAATATATGAGTAAATTCAGAGCAATGTGTGCATATAATGGACCTTCCCGAAAACTGTCCTCCGGATTCACAAACGCTTCGTAAACATCAGATTTGATCGTTAAACGTGTGTATGTTAATGAATTCCAATCATTCGTAAATGAATGGCTTTATTTTGTTCTACTCGTGTTTCATGAATGAAGTCATTGGTCATTTTATTTGTTATTACACAGTTCTGTGGAATACTTGATTCTGATTGGTCAATCTCGCCATCCAGCAACAACCAGTAAAATCACAGGTCCTCCAGATTCACAAACGGTTCATAAAAATCGGATTTGATAGTTTAACGCAGGGGTGGGCAATTGATTTTCCCAAGGGGCCACATGAGAAACTGGGGCGGTTGGGACCAATTGACTTCAGTAAATAAATACTTAGAAGTTCATGCCTTGTTAAAAACTTCACATTCTGCATCAATGTTTTTTTAATGTTAGCTAACATATTTAAGGGCTAACAGCAAAGCTTTCTTGAAAGCTGTCCTACATGATCGTGAACACATTTGAGTGAAGGTGCATACGGTTTCTGATTATTTAATTATTTATTTAAAGTATTTGCGTTTGACTTTTAATTTACCAATTACAGGGCTCAATGCTGAGGATTTTTTCTATTGGCTCTGTGTTTTGATGTTTTAAACATAAAATGCTGAATATTGATATTTGAAGTTATTTAAAATGAAAAGATACTTTAAATGTGAAATTAAAACCGCCAGTAGGTGACAGCAAGTCACTGTTAATGAATGAGTCAGTGAGATTCAACCGATTCATTCAAACGGCTGATTCATTCAAGAACGAAGCATTTGACTGCATTAATAAGTGGGTCATTGAGATTGCCGTCTTTCCCGTAGTGTGTTGCTCAAGGATGCAAAACAGTGCTGTGATCTATGTTTGGAACTACTTTCGTTGGCGAAATAGAGCAAAAACAGGCAATATGGTGTCTAAAAAGTAAGTATCTTAATATTAACTTCTTGTTTATTGAACTGTTGTATAAAATGAATATCATTTGTAATCATACTGATATTCGGAGGAAAACTGCACTATTTGTGTGATATTGGTTAACTAGGCCTATATTAAATTATATCAATATAAAAAAAAAACATACAGGCATTTTGCCCCTTATCTTGAATTTTGGGGGTTTTCTAAATACAATTTAATAGACGAAATCACACAGTGAAAGCATGCACTCTAATAAATATGCACACGCACAAGTCTAACATGCTAGAGCACATCGCAGAGCGTATGCGTGCTCTCTATAGGTGTGTTTCTGTTTGGCTTTTGTAAAGTGAGGGACATACTCGATAATGTCAGATCATTAAAACAACACTTATCGATTTTATCATAGACAGTATATATATACACTGATAAAAAAATAAAAATGCAACACTTTTGTTTTTGCCCCCATTTTTCATGAGCTGAACTCAAAGATCTAAGACTTTTTCTATGTACACAAAAGGCATAATTCTCTCAAATATTATAAATCTGTGTTAGTGAGCACTTCTCCTTTGCCGAGATAATCCATCCACCTCACAGGTGTGGCATATCAAGATGCTGATTAGACAGCATGATTATTGCACAGGTGTGCCTTAGGCTGGCCACAATAAAAGGCCACTCTAAAATGTGCAGTTTTACTGTATTGGGGGGTCCAAAAATCACTCAGTATCTGGTGTGACCACCATTTGCCTCACGCAGTGCAACACCTCCTTCGCATAGAGTTGATCAGGTTGTTGATTGTGGCATGTGAAATGTTGGTCCACTCCTCTTTAATGGCTGTGCGAAGTTGCTGGATACTGGCAGGAACCGGAACACGTTGTCGTATATACGCCGATCCAGAGCATCCCAAACATGCTCAATGGGTGACATATCCGGTGAGTATGCTGGCCATGCAAGAACTGGGATGTTTTCAGCTTCCACTTCGCACTTTGGAGAGGTGTTCTCTTCACGGTTCTTTTCACTGTACAGGGCAGATGGCAGACAGCGTGTATGGCGTCTCCAAAGGCAAATTGTTGAGTTTATAATTTTGTTCAGTGTATAAAGTGTTACCCAATAAAGATTAAATAAGATTATCTGAAGCCAAAAGTATCCTACCTCTCCCATTCAGTTACAATGCACAAGGAAAGAGGAGACGACAGAGCAGGAAATTATGTTGGCTCATGACATCACAACAATTAAAGGGAAAAGCAAAAAGTATTTTTATGAAATAACAGGTTTTATTACAAAACAAACAAAAAGTACAAAAAACTCAATATTAAACTTAAAAATTCAAATTGAATGAATTGTTTCATATATTGACCAATGACTGATTGTTGTTTTTCTTACATTTGTTTCCAGTCTCTTTTAATTGGCATTTCTTTGAGTAAGCATCCAATCAAAGAATAATTCAGTAATTTTCTTCTTCTCCAACATATAAAACACACATCTTGTGGCATTTCAAAGCATTTATTAGTTAACAAACTGCATGTTTACTTTATGTGAATCTTACATGATTTACAAAAACATTTGCTCACTGTGACACCGAACAATGCTTTTTAATATGAGTCTCTAGATACTTTGATTTGGTGAAGCTCTTCTCACAGTGAGTACAGTGGTACGGTTTCTCTCCAGTATGAATTCGCTCATGTGATTTTAGGAGTCCCGAATTACTGAAAATCTTGTCACAATATGAGCACTTGTAAGGTCTTTCTCCAGTATGAATTCTTTGGTGCCAATTCAGACTTATAGCTCTAGTAAAGCTCTTCCCACAGTCCGAACACACATGATCTCTCACTTCATCATGTGTTTTCTGGTGCTGTTTAAAATTATCCAGCCTTGAAAAACTCTTTCCACAGTGAGAACACACATGAGGCTTCTCATCTGAATGAATGATCAGGTGTTTTTTTAGCTGTGATGATGAAATAAACTCTTTACCACACTGATCACAGTTAAATGGTTTTTCTCCAGAGTGACGGAGCAGATGATAATTGAGCTCAGTTAAATATGTGTAACTCTTTCCACACTGAGTGCATGTATACGGTTTCTCTCCAGTGTGAATTCTCATGTGTGTGTTAAGGTGTGCTTTTTGTGTGAAACTCTTGCCACACTGAGTGCATGTATACGGTTTCTCTCCAGTGTGAACTCTCATGTGTTTGTCAAGGTCTCCTTTATTTTGGAAACTCTTTCCACACTGAGTGCAGGTGTGCAGCTTTTTGGCTCTTGTTCTTTGAGTTTTAAAGTTATGATGTTCCTCCTTCACTTCATTCAGTTCTTGTCTTTGCCATTTCACTTCCACCTGGTCTAAAATACACATCAAGTTAGAATCAGTTCAAGTGAACCCTGATTTAATAGCAGAAAGCAAAAGAGATCAGGTATCAGATCTTTCATGTGGCAAAGGTTTGTTCCATCATTCACTTGTTAATATAGTTAAAATGTTTAACAACTGCTATATACAAGGTTATGATCATTTAGATGCATTTCTCTCTACCATTTATCATCCATATACTGATTATTAATTCACATATACCAAAGCACCAAATCAATCAACAATGAAGAATCAAGAATGGACACCAACCTGTTTGTTCCTCAGTATCTTCATGTTTTATTCTGGATGGTTCTGGATCACTCATGTCTTCAATCTCCTCTTTAATAAACTCCATCTTTAACAGTCACACAGATTTCAGCTGCTACACCTGGAGTTTGTCCTTCTCTTGTAGGATGATGTGAATATTCCCAGTATTTATTGGTGAATTGTTGTGGGAGGGGCTTCACTGCAGGTGTGAACTGTGATCACTGCGTTTTGATTCAATCTGCATTTAAAAAGTACAGGTCATAATGTTTAACTGAGCTGCTGAAAAGCCAAAAGTTCACTCTTTCCACCTAACTCTGTTGTTGTCAAAAGTTCGGTACCTAGTCGGTACTGACATTTTAAAAGGGGGGGTCTAACCCACGTAGAAGGGGACGTTCTCACGTCCTTGCGCGACGTTCTCTAAAGGTGACGAAAATATCGAAACTTTATAGAACGTTAAGGACGTTCCTAAAACATCCTCTTTTGGTTATGAAAGTGCTGCAGTTCAAGGTTCCTGATATGACTTTAGGGTGACGTTCCATTTTGATTATTCTATGGTCACACAGCAGCGTTACAAAGAGGACATTTGGGACATTAACAGAACATTCCCACATGGTCCTCTGTTGGTCATATAATATCGTTCCACTTTGGTTATTCTAGGGTCACAGAGTAAATATTTGAGTTGAAATATTTTATCTCACTCACTTGTAATTAACGTGAAGCTTCCGCAAAGAAAAGTTCGCAGCAAGGCTTTGAGCCAAAGACGAACGAACAAGTTCAAACAAGACTATTAAGGGTGACATTTAAGGGATAATAATGTATTTTCATTGTACACTTATTACACTTTTTTTTTTACCACATAAATAATTACAGGGACATATTGAATTGAGATTAATGTTTTAAATCTGTTTATAAATCTATTTTGTACAGTGTGCAAAACAATCGTCCAGACAAGATGATCACAACAGTATTATAGTTGTATTAATAGTAAAGTCCTCTGATGTCATTTTAAATACAATTAAAAACGGAGACGCAAGACAGCAAGTTGCATTTGAATGAAACGAGACAGCGCGTCCGTTGTGATACATGGATGTGCACTGTTATAATGCGTTGCTATTGACGACGGCCATTATAAGGAAGGAAATGCCACAGAATAGAATCTTGCTTAAAAAGTACATAGAGCTGCTTGTTTTATTTGTTGTATGTTGATTTTCAAATATACACTGAACAAAATTATAAACGCAACACTTTTGTTTTTGCCCCCATTTTTCATTATCTGAACTCAAAGACCTAAGACTCTTTCTATGTACACAAAAGGCCTATTTCTCTCAAATATTGTTCACAAATCTAAATCTGTGTTAGTGAGCACTTCTCCTTTGCCGAGATAATCCATCCACCTCACAGGTGTGGCATATCAAGATGCTGATTAGACACCATGATTATTGCACAGGTGTATCTTAGGCTGGCCACAATAAAAGGCCATTTTTTTACATTTCAGTACCGACTTGGTACCAAAGTCAGTACTTTTGACAACACTACCTTATTCATTATGGTGATGTCTGAGATCTTCTGTAAATTGGCACATTAAGCACATTTTATTGGTGTCAACAGGCTGAAACAAACTACAGCATCATTACCTTTGAAATTTCATTTCAGTTCTTGTCTTTGCTCTTTCACTTCCATTGGTTCTGAAATAAACATATTAAGTAGTTAGAATCAGTTCAAGGAGGATAAATGTGAAGATTCAAGTGAACCCTGATTTAATAACAGAAAACAAGAAATCATGTGTCTATCAAATATCAGATCTATGATGAGCCAAAGGTTAGTTCAGTCAAAATGTGAATAACAACTGCTGTACAAGATGATCTAAGTGCATTTATGTCATATATCCCTGGATTATTTGCTTATTTTTCACAGCTCTTATGATTGGTATCTAACAATGTATATAAACTAAGTCAAACAGCCAGTGATCATCATTGCAGTTAAACTAATTTAAACAATTCATGTCAGACATGAAGGTAACTATAGAATTAAAGAAGAAAATCTAGTGATTTGGATAATAAATGTTTTGTCATTGACCTTTCATCAAATTACACACCAGTGAATGCTGTCAAAACATGTGTGTCTTGTAAATATGTAGTGGATTTCACCCATCACAAATGAACCACAGACACCAGGCTCTTCAGGGACCACATCTGCAGTTTATTGACAGAGAACAGACAATCAACACACACACACACACACACACACACACACACACACACACGTTAAGTCCCGTCCTCCTTAACAGTAACTGCAATTAATCTAATACACAGGTCACAGATACGGCTTTAAACATACATTTAACATCACAATGAAATCTACGCACATTTACTACACTAAACGACATTTACACCAAAATAATGTGGAGAAATTTATTAACGTGGAGAAATGTATTAACAGGGAAAACCCCGCGCTCTAATTCGGCGCGCGGGCGGCAACATAAAACAAACATATGCGGGAATAAAACTCCAAAAATACATCGAACTGTTGGGCAGAAAACACACATAAAAAAACTTCCGTTTTTATGGCAATTCTATAATTAATACCAACTCGCAAATTCACTTAATCCAGCATATTTTCACTCTTTAATGCAGAGACATACCTGACTAACTCTCTCCAGTCACGGGCTGTTCTGACTGAGCATGCGCGACCGGTCCATTACAAATGACGTCATTCACAGAACGAACTCAATACATTTTTGATAAAAATATATATTTTCGCTGTCTTGCAGAACAAAATAAAGACAAAATATTTTACATAAAGTAAAATAATATGAACAATTAATTGTTGAACACATAATTGTTACAGAATCTAATGTACCAATTCAGAAAAAAAAAAATGAATGGGAAAACAGGCGTTCTTTAAAATTGTATTATTTTTTTCTATTTATATTGTTTATAATGAATTGATTGAGGACTACTAAGAAGGTTGATTTCTAACTAAAAAAAGTATAATAAAAAATGAATGCAGAGGAGGGTAGTAATAGACCCTTTTCACATTTCCGGGTTTCTCAGAGCGGAAGTCGTCATAGTTGGGTTAAATTTTATAGCAGTGAATGAGAGAATACATTAAATATATTTTTTGTGTGCCCATTTGCTCAAATAGCAAAAGAAAAATGCCACAATAGTGATTTCACAACTTTCAAAAAGAGGGAAAAAATAGAGTGAGATTGATAACGGCAGTCAAAAGAGAGCAAGATGTTAATTTTTACCATCACTCCCACAGACTGTATTAGAAACACCCTCACAGCAGCGGTAACTTGTTTTTTGTAATTTGATGCAAAAGTAATAAAATACAAAGTATTAGTGTTATAAATGTACATACATTTTTTTTTTAAATGAAAATACAAAAAACTTTGCAGGATTTACGATATTGATGACCGTTAAAACGCGTCATCACGGTCTGTGAAAAGGGTCTATTGACGTTCGAGGTATGCGTTTAAGAGTTATTATGAAGATCCGTATTGTAGGGGAATATACAGTTAAAGACCCAAGGACCAGATATGATGAATGAAGATCCGGAGTCAGAGTTTAAATTATTAGAAGAACATTTTACTGAAGATAGTTTGCAGTTTCATCAGCAGAAGTCAGCTTCAACACTCACAAGATGCCATGGTGGTTTCTACTTCTTGCTCTCCGCATATAGAGCTAATGACTGTAAAATGCCGACCCTTCTACATGCCGCGGGAGCTCATCATACCGGCTGTTTATGTACCACAGAGCACTAACGTGAAGGAGGCAATAACATCAGAGCTCTACAATAACATCAGTGAGCAGCAGACCATCTTGACGCAGCTGGAGATTTCAACCAGGCAAGTCTTAAATCTGTTCTGCCTAAATTATATCAGCATTAAGGACTTGTATAAAGCAGCCCCCCTCCCTTACATTGGCAACTCTGACCACCTGGCTGTTATGGTAGTACCACCATATAGACCCAGGGTGAGACAGGCCGAGCCAGTGGTCAGAGAAACTAGAATGTGGTCTCAGAAAGCCACTTCAGCACTACAAGACTGTTTTGAAACCACACAGTGGGACATTTTTAGAGAGGCAGCAACACAGGGTGGCATTACTGACCTACAGGAATATACAGAGTCCGTCATTGGTTATGTCAATTGCATAGATGATGTGACAGTGGTCAAGGCCATCAAGAGGTGCGCCAATCAGAAATCATGGCTAACTGGAGAAGTCTGTTCACTGTTGAGGGCCCATAGTGCTGCATTTAAAGGTGCTGTATGTGAGTGTTTGACTGTACTAAAGCATAAAAATACCAAAATATGTTTGCAGATATTTAGGAAACATGCTGAGTTCACATACCATTTCTCAGTAAAACAATGCTACAGCCAGTTATTTTGCTTTGAAAGTGCATGAACACAACAAAAACAAATACAAGAAACAATACAGTATACATATGAAACATCACAGACAATGGTATCGGAATTAAATGCATAGTCCAGAGTGAGAGATTATCTGACATGCAATAGGAGAAGTAGAGTAAAAATGCAGCAACCAAAGTACTCCCTCATGGAACGGCACACCAAGCAAACCGGGTCAAACTGCACCTCGAAGCCACAGAGTCCAAACGAGTGCAAACTCCAGGACCTTGAGCGGCAAACGGGAACACTCGATGACTCAGAACACGACAACAACGTCCACCACGCCACAAAATACTCCCGTCAGGGACGCAGACACTCCATCTGTAGCATCCACACCACAAACACCACCAGGTAGGTAGGCCGGCGGGTTCAGGTACAGAACACAGGGGGAAAGACAGAGCCAGACGGAGCCGAAGATGCAGGCAGGTTGACGGCTGACCAAGGTGAAGCCGGAGGGACGAGGGAGCCCGGAGAAGTGCAGACAGGGGATCCTCCAGGCTAGGTGGAGCTGATGGCCTGAAGACACTTGGCAGGTTCCTAATTCCAATGGGGGCTGCTTAGGGGTTGAAGGACAGCAGCGGAAGTGGGGCTGAGAAAACTGGCTGTATGAGGAGGTGGGAGAGGGAGGCTGGGTGGGGATTCAGGTAATACAAGGGACGTCGGAGATACAGGGGGCACTGGAGATACAGAGGAAACAGGAATCAACTCGCCAAACCAGTCTATAAGGCTCTCCTCAAAAATGTCCTTCAGTTCCTCATAATAATAATTGCATTGCACTTGGTGATGTAAAGCTTGGATGCAGCTGCTCGGCCATGGAAACCCAAGTTCGCGACTTCTGCGCACTGTGACCCTCAGCATGCGCTGACCCCGCTCTGTGATTTTACGTGGCCTACTACTTCGTGGTTGAGTTGCTGTTGTTCCCAATTGCTTCCACTTTATTATAATACCACTAACAGTTGACCGTGGAATATTTAGTAGAGAGTAAATTTCACAAATGGACTTATTGCACAGGTGGCAACCTGTCACGGTACCACGCTTGAGTTCACTGAGCTCCTGAGAGCGACCCATTCTTTCACAAATGTTTGTAGAAGCGTCTGCATGCCTAGTGCTTGATTTTATACACCTGTGGCCATGGAAGTGATTGGAACACCTGGATTCAATGATTTGGAGGAGTGTCCCAATACTTGTATGTTATTCTAGGTTTGCCATATCACTCACCCCTAGGAGGAAGTGATCTGAGGTGTGCAGTGGAGTAGTAGCATGTGTAAATATGGTCCAATTGGTTACCTGATTTGTGAGTAGCCAGGGTAGATATTCGCTTGAGGTCAAATGGGGCAAGCAGAGTGTGGAAATCAGCAGCCTGAGTTTTTTTTTTACGGAAATTTTAGTACAGGAAATCATTGTATTTGGATCCTCCGATTCTTTGACTGCTCCCAATCCAAACCTTGGTGGGTTGTCCTCATGTGTTAAGCAATATGTGAAAAATCTGGGTGTTGTGTTTGATGAACACCTTAAGTTTTATAGGCAGATAAATTCTGTGGACAAATCATCCTTTTTTCTAAAGTAATTTCTTTCTTTTAAAAACTTTGAGAAAGTGATACATGCTTTAATTACTTCTAAACATGACTAGTGTAACTCACTTTATGCTGGGATTAGTCAAACAGCTTTGTCCCGATCGGTTTGTTACAAAACAAACAGCTTGTTGTTGTCAAACAGCTTTGTTACAATCGGTTCAAAATGCGGCAGGTTGCCTGTATGCTACAAAGTAGATTTTAAAATTTGACTTATTGCTTACAAATCACTAAATGGCATGGCTCCTTCATATATCGCTGATTTATTGATTGAGCACCATGTAACCAGAGACTCTTGGCTATCCCCAAGATGAGGCGGAAGTGCAGGGGTGATCACGCTCTCTCTACAATTGCCCCAAGACTCTGGAATGATTTGCCCATTTCTATTAGAATGGCTTCTTCTGTGTCTATTTTTAAGTCTAAGTTAAAAACCTATCTGTTCGATAAGGCTTTTAATTCTGGCTGAAGCACTCTTGTCCTTGTCTTATGTTTGCTGCATGTTTATTATGTTATGTTTTACATTTGTATCCTTGTGTTATTGGTATTTTGAGTCATTTTGTTGTAAAGCACATTGGTCAACACTGGTTGTAGTAAATAGTGCTATATAAATAAAATTGCCATTGCCATTTTCTAGGTGGATGTTGAAATCAAATCAAAATCAAATCACCTTTATTTATATAGCGCTTTTTAAAATGGCAATTGTTTCAAAGCAGCTTCACAGTGGTAACAGGAAAATAATGCAACAGAATTTGATTCAGATCTGGTGAAAGCGGTGATTATTAATTATTATTACAATAATGCATTACAATAATCTAGCCTTGAGGTCATGAACGCATGAACTAACTGTTCAGCATTTTGCATTGAAAGCATGTGCCGTAATTTAGATATATTTTTAAGATGGTAGAATGCAGTTTTACAGATGCTAGAAACGTGGCTTTCAAATGAGAGATTGGTATCAAAGAGCACACCCAGGTTCCTAACTGACGACGAGGACTTGACAGAGCAGCCATCAAGTGTTAGACAGTATTCTAGGTTACTACTTGTGGAGTTTTTTTGTCCAATGATTAAAAATTCATTTTTTTCTGAATTAAGTTGCAGGAAATTACTAGTCATCCAATTTTTTATATCAGCTATGCATTCTGTTAATCTTGTGAATTGGTAAGTTTCGTCAGGGCGTGAAGAAATATAGAGCTGAGTATCGTCAGCATAACAATGAAAATTAACGCCATGCTTCCTAATAATATCTCCCAGTGGTAGCATGTACAGGGTGAAAAGCAACGGTCCTAGCACTGAGCCCTGCGGTACTCCATACTTAACTTGTGTTCGGTGTGACATCTCTTCATTTACTGCTACAAACTGATAACGGTCAGATAAGTATGATTTAAACCATGCCACTAATGCCAACATAATTTTCGAGTCTATTCAAAAGAATGTTGTGGTCGATAGTATCGAATGCAGCGCTAAGATCGAGTAACACTAATAGAGAGATACAACCACGATCGGATGATGAGTAAATCATTTGTAACTCTGATGAGAGCAGTCTCAGTACTATGATACGGTCTAAATCCTGACTGGAAATCCTCACAGATACCATTTCTTTCTAAAAAAGGAGCATAATTGTGAGGACACTGCCTTTTCTAGTATTTTTGACAGAAAGGGTAGATTTGAGATTGGCCTGTAATTGACTAATTTTGTAGGATCAAGTTGCGTTTTTTTTAATAAGTGGTTTAATAATAGCCAACTTAAAAGTTTTTGGTACATATCCTAATGTCAAGGATGAATTAATGATATTAAGAAGAGGATCTATGACCTCTGGAAGCATCTCTTTTAGTAGTTTAGTCGGTATGGGGTCGAGCATACATGTTGTTGATTTTGATGATTTAACGAGTTTAGCCAATTCTTCTCCTATAGCAGTGAATGAATGTAATTTTTCCTCAGTGACACTACAATGCACTGTCTGATGTGATACTGTAGTAGACGGCTGCATGGTTATAATTTTTTTCCTAATATTATCAATCTTACAAGTAAAGAAGTTCATAAAGTCATTACTGCTGTGCTGTTTACAAACATCAGAAGGTGAAGCTTTATCTTTGGTTAATTTAGCCACTGTATCGAATAAATACCTAGGGTTGTGTTTGTTTTCTTCTAAGAGTCAAGAAATAAGCAGATCTAGCAGTTTTTAGGGTCTTTCTGTATGCAATCATGCTCTCTTTCCACGAAATGCGAAAAACTTCTAGTTTTGTTTTCTTCCAGCTGCGCTCCATTTTTCTGGCTGCTGTTTTAAGGGCCCGGGTGTGCTCGTTGTACCACGGCGTTGGACTATTTTCTTTAATCTTCTTTAAGCGCCGGGGAGCAACTGTGTCTAAAGTGCTGGAAAAGAGAGAGTCAATAGTTTCTGTTGCAACATCGAGTTCCTCTAGGCTATCTGGGATGCTGAGGAGATGAAACTGATGAGGAAGATTATTTACAAAGCAATCTTTAGTCGCAGCAGTGATAGTCCTGCCATATTTGAAGCGAGGGGACGGCTTTGCAGCCTTTGCTAAATTAAGTGTACATGATACTAGGTAATGATCTGAGATGTCATCGCTCTGCTGCAGAATTTCAATGGTATCAACATTTATTCCATGTGACAGTTTTAGGTCTAAAGTATGATTACGGCGATGAGTGGGTCCTGACACGTGTTGTCTTACTCCAATAGAGTTTAGAATGTCTCTAAATGCCAATCCCAATGCGTCTTTTTCATTGTCTACATGGATATTAAAATCACCAACAATTAGGACTTTATCTGCAGCCAGTACTAACTCTGATAGAAAATCAGCAAATTCTCTGGTAAAGTCTGTATGGTGCCCTGGAGCCCTGTATACAGTAGCCAGCACAAATGTCAAACGGGATTTATCAATTTCACTACATAACGTTACATAAAGCACCAAAACTTCAAAGGAATTATATTTGAAACTAGACTTCTGAGTAATACCGAAGATATTATTATAAATTACAGCAACACCTCCCCCTTTTAGACGCGGCTCGTGTTTATAACAATAATCTTGAGGGGTGGACTCATTTAAAGTAATGTAATCACATCTAGGTTATGATCTGTAATCATATCATTAACAATAAGCGCTTTTGAGGAAAGGGATCGAATATTCAGCAGCCCGAGCTTTATCATTTGATCATCTGTATTATATCTGTTGTTTATTTGTTGGACATCAATTAAATTTTTACCGTTGAATGGTTTTGATGGTTTTTTGTATTTACTAATTTGTGGAACAGACACAGTCTCTATGTGATAATATCTAGGTGAAAGAGTCTCTATGTGCTGGGATTTATCTGACTTCTGTGACGTGAGACAGCTAGCAGGCGGTCGGGTAAGCCAGTCCGTCTGCTTCCTGACCTGGGCCCCAGTTAGTCAATGTTTAGCTCTAAGACTATGTGCCAAATTACTAGAGAGAAGAGCAGCACCATCCCAGGAAGGATGAATACCATCTTTTTTCAACAGGTCAGGTCTGCCCCAAAAGCTTTTCCAATTGTCTATGAACCCTATGTTATTTTGCGGACACCACTTAGACAACCAGCCATTGAGTGATGATAGTCCGCTAAGTATCTCATCACTCCTTTTAACGGGGAGGGGACCAGAGCAAAAAACGTCATCTGCCATCGTACTTGCGAGTTTACACACCTCTTTAATGTTAATTTTGGTGATCTCCGACTGGCGAAGTCGAACATCATTTGTGCTGACGTGAATAATAATCTTAGAGAATTTTACGATTAGCATTAGCCAGCACTTTGCTTTGATGTCAGGCGCTCTGGCTCCTGGTAAACATGTGACTATGGTGGCTGGTGTCTCTATTTTCACGTTCTGTGTAATAGAATCGCCAATAATTAGGGCACTTTCAACAGGATTCTCAGTGGGTGCGTCACTGAGTGGGGAGAACCTGTTTGATGTTCTAATCGGAACGGAAGAGTGGTTTTTTGATCCGCGACTATGCCGTCTCACCGTCACCCAGTTGCTCTGCTGCACGGGCTCTACAGCCGGAACCGAACAATGTACAGAGTTCACTAAGCTATTCGCATCCAAAGCAGTGTCTAAAGCTGTTACGTTCTCACTACTCTCAAATAAAGTCTGGATGCATGTCTCTAATTCTGAAATCTTCTCCGTCAGCCTGACTATCTCCTTACATTTATCACATGTGAAGCCCTGTTCGCCAACAGAGAAAGATATACTAAACATGAAACATGCAGTGCAAGTGACAATGACAGGAGAAGACGACATGGCTTACCGTATTTGTTGATTAATCCAACTTACCACAGTTGTTTGATGGAGTCTATTTACTAATCCAACTCACCACAGTTGTTTAATGAACTCAGAAAACAAGAGACCCGAGTGCAGAGATGGCAAGCTAACAGGCTAGCGAAATGCTAACGCGTGATAGTGATTTAGATTAAAAGCTAGCGATGTCAGATTTAATGTGGTAGGCAATATTAGACAATATATGGTGATGGGTAAATTATATTTAGCAGTTTAAACAACAGGGAATGATATCAAATAAAGATTCAAAAGCAAGCAAAGCACACGCGAGCACAGCAGGCAGCAGGACAAACAGGAGGCAGACAGGACTACCAGAGGAGTACCATTGTTGATGGGCTATACAACCCAGCTACGGCCCTGCATCAATGTACAATGTCTGTTTGTATAATATAAACAACAAAAGAGCGAAAAAACAGCAGCACCACATTAACTGAGCTGCTGGAAAGCATCTTTGTCTCATTCCACAATAGTTCCCGTTTCATTTCATTTAACAAGCTGAATTAGAAGTTTTAGAACATATATTATACAGAGCCTATGGATGGCAATTAGTCATAAGTCAACAATATTCTTTCACAAACCTAAAGTGAACATGAGAAATTTGTGAATTTATAAATAATGTCTATGAACAAAATCTTTAATGTATATATTTAAATGAAAGTGACAAAGTCAGAAAGTTACAACTCAAAAACGACTTCCACAAAACTGTCACAGAACACAAGTTTATTTCACTGTACATTTACTTTTTCTGAAATCTCAGTTTATTTCAAGTATTGGATTTGTAGGTAACGTTTGCTCACAAAATCACACATTTTCAGTGAAATGGTAATGAGTTAACTAACTACACATTTACTATATGTGAATCTCACATGATTTCCTTGAACATTTTGGAACTGAAGAAAACATTTGCTCACTGCGACACAGAACAACGCTTTAAAATATGTTTCACCAGATTCTTTGATCGGGTGAAACTCTTCCCACACAGAGTACAGTTGTGCAGCTTCTCTCCAGTATGACCTCGCTCATGTGATTTCAGGTTTCCAGAATGAGCAAAACTCTTGTCACAGTATGAGCACTTGTAAGGTCTTTCTCCAGTATGAACTCGCTCATGTGATTTCAGGGTTCCAGACTGAGCAAAACTCTTGTCACAGTATGAGCACTTGTAAGGTTTTTCTCCAGTATGAAGTTGCTCATGTGATTTCTGGTGCATTTTGAAACTATCCAGCCGTGAAAAACTCTTTCCACAGAGAGAACACACATAAGGCCTCTCATCTGAATGCACTTTCAGGTGTTGTTTTAGATGTGATGATGAAATAAACTCTTTACCACACTGATCACAGTTAAATGGTTTTTCTCCAGAGTGAATGTGCAGATGATAATTGAGATCAGCTAAATATGTGAAACTCTTTCCACACTGAGTGCATGTATACGGTTTCTCTCCAGTGTGAATTCTTAAGTGTGTTTTAAGGCTTCCTTTTTGTGTGAAACTCTTTCCACATTGAGGGCATGTATACGGTTTCTCTCCTGTATGAATTATCAAGTGTTTGTTAATGTCTCCTTTATTTTGGAAACTCTTTCCACACTGAGTGCATGTATATGGTTTCTCTCCAGTGTGAACTCTCATGTGTCTATTAAGGTCTCCTTTTCTTTGGAAACTCTTTCCACACTGAGTGCAGGTGTGCAGCTTTTTGGCTTTTGGTCTTTGAGTTGTAAAGTTATGATGTTCCTCCTCCTCTTCATTCAGTTCTTGTCTTTCCCGTTTCACTTTCACCTGGTCTAAAATACACATCAAGTTAGAATCAGTTCAAGTGAACCCTGATTTAACAGCAGAAAGCAACAGAGATCAGGTATCAGATCTTTCATGAGGCAAATGATTGGTCTTTCATTCACTTGTTAACCCTCTGGACCCTAAGGATATTTTGTGGCCCTGAAGAAGTTTGACATGCTCTGATATTTGTTTTTTTTCAGTTTCTTTAAAGCATATTAATGGCTAAAGTCTGATTACACTGTATTCAGCACAAACAGGGCTACAGTAATATGTGAGCAAAATGTACATAAAAGTTTGTAGCTTTGAGAAAATAATGTTTATGCATAGTTTTTGAAAAAACTAAAATGTTAAATCACTGAAATCAGGCCATATAACACACTTTAAACATTTGTTCACAAGGCTTTTCAGAACTGGATGTTGTTGCCTAGAGTTTTTTTCTTCAAAACAATGTGAAAACCATTTTGATCACTCATTCATACAAAACAATATAGTCATTTAACTTTTGTAAGACACTTATTGTCAGAATGGCTGTATGCAGGGAGGGTGTGGATCATCATGAATAATGCTGAGATTCACACCTGAGACTCCACACCAACGACTCCTCTCCTGAATATCAATGAGGAATGTGACAGAGGGAACTATAGAGAATGAATGTGAGGAGACTTAATGATTGAATGTATTGTTTGTAGCTTATTCACAAAATCACGTTTAATTTAAAAGAAGTAATCTGACTATACATTTTCTTTACATAAATACTTACAGTACCGTTCAAAAGTTTTAGATTTGTATGTTTGTTTAAAAAAAAAAAAAAGTCTCTTCTGCTCACCAAGGCTAGATTTATTTGATCCAAAATAGTAAAAACAGAAATATTGTGGAATATTTTTACAATTTAAAATAAATGTTTTCTATGTGAATACATGGTAAAGTATAATTTATTCCTGTGATCAAAGCTGAATTTATCATCATTACTCCAGTCTTCAGTGTCACATGATCCTTCAGAAATCGTTCTAATATGAGGATCTGATATATATGCTCAACAAACATTTCTTATTATTATGAATGTTCAAAACAGTTGTGTAATTTTTTTCAGGATTCCTTGATAAATCAAAGATTTAACCCAGAGGGAACGGAAAGTTCAAAAGAATAACGTTTATCTGAAATAAAAAGATTTTGTAACATTATAAATGTCTTTACTGTGTTTTTTGATCAATATAAGGCATATTTGTGAATAAAAGTATTAATTTCAAAAACAAAAAACAAAACAGCAACAAAAAAACTAAACTCTTACTCAGAATGGTATTGTATAATGTTACAATAGATTTCTATTTCAGATAAATGCTGTTGTTTTGAACTTTCTATTTATCAAAGAATCCTGAAATAAATTGTACACAAATGTTTTCAACATTCATAATAATAAGAAATGTTTCTTGAGCAGCAAATCAGCATATTACAATGATTTCTGAAGGATCATGTGAAACTGAAGACCGGAATAAATTGCATTTTAAAAATATATCCAAATAGAAAATTATTTTAAATTATAAAAATACTTAGCAATATTACTGTTTTTGCTGTATATTGGATCAAATAAATGCAGCCTTGTTAAGCAGAAGAATTTTTTTTGAAAACATTAGAAAATCTAAAACTTTTGAACGGTAGTGTATACTTGGATTTACACATGAAAACAACACACAGAGCAGTGGTAAAAAATATACAGTGCAAAAGAGACATTCAGGGCAAAAGTGCAAACAGGGACAGTGCAAGATGAACGAAAACTAATTAGTCTCTCTATTTGAGCGCGCTTATCGCGCGTCTACATTTAAAATAACGAACTTGAGCGCGCAAAAGGCGCAACATATGTGAACGGCCCCTTAGTCAGTGGTTACATCAGCGTAGCAGTCAATAAACGGGACAGTCATGTACGGGACATTTAGGCCAAATAAACGGGACGTCCCGGCTAATACAGGACAGTTGGCAACCCTACTTTTATATCATGCTGTGTTTAATATTATAGAGCATAAAAATATCCCCATGTCGTACGTGTATCTTTATTTAGCATTGAAAGGTTGCCTACCTATTTCATATTTCAACATGTTTCCATTGATTTCACACATTTTAGTCTGGCAATAGTTCAACTAGTAGCCTACAATGTGAAGTTTATGCATCAATAACGCTAATATAAGTGAGAAGGAATGTTTTACCTTAAAAATTCTCATAAATCACGTTCTGTTTCTTCTGAGGTAAATCCAAGGTAAACTCACAGCCTGTCTTCCAAACTCGATGAAAATCAGAAGAATGAAGAAGCTGATTCTTTGTTTTGAGGTGATGGGGGGCGTTTACAGGTTCGCATTCCTTCACGTGGACGATTTGCATGTGAATCGCTTTGCACGCGCGTGGGTGTGGTCACATTACAGATAATGAGGCATCGCTTGAGGAACTGTACCTCTCGCTATTTTCATACGGATTACATAAACAGAGAATATTTGTTTTTTATATAAATGACGTGGGGAGTGAAGACTGGCCCGTGTAGTCCGATCAAACAGACAAGCTACTGTAGCTCAAATTGCTCAAGAAGTTAATGCTGGTTCTGATAGAAAGGTGTCAGAATACACAGTGCATCACAGTTTGTTGCGTATGGGGCTGCATAGCTGCAGACCATTCAGGGTGCCCATGCCGACCCCTGTCCACCGCCGAAAGCACCAACAGTGGGCACGTGAGCATCAGAACTGGACCACGGAGCAATGGAAGAAGGTGGCCTGGTCTGATGAATCACGTTTTCTTTTACATCACGTGGATGGCCGGGTGCGTGTGCATCTCTTACCTGGGGAACACATGGCACCAGGATGCACTATGGGAAGAAGGCAAGCCGGCGGAGGCAGTGTGATGCTTTGGGCAATGTTCTGCTGGGAAACCTTGGGTCCTGCCATCCATGTGGATGTTACTTTGACATGTACCACCTACCTAAGCATTGTTGCAGACCATGTACACCCTTTCATGGAAACGGTATTCCCTGGTGGCTGTGGCTCTTTCAGCAGGATAATGCGCCCTGCCACAAAACAAAAATGGTTCAGGAATGGTTTGAGGAACACAACGAGTTTGAGGTGTTGACTTGGCCTCCAAATTCCCCAGATCTCAATCCAATCGAGCATCTGTGGGATGTGCTGAACAAACAAGTCCGATCCATGGAGGCCCCACCTCGCAACTTACAGGACTTAAAGGATCTGCTGCTAACATCTTGGTGCCAGATAACACAGCACATCTTCAGGGGTCTAGTGGAGTACATGCCTCGACGGGTCAGGGCTGTTTTGGCAGCAAAAGGGGGATTGGTATATTAGGACATAATGTTATGCCTGTATCAGTGTATATCAATGATCTTCCATCCGTTTGTCCAGACACTAACATCCAAATGTATGCGGATGATACCGTTATTTATATACATGGGAGCAGTGTGTCACAAGTCGCAAATGAACTTACAAATTATTTGGATAATGTCACAGCTTGGCTAGAACAATGCTGTTTACAGTTAAATATTTCTAAAACAGTGTTTTTTACCAAAACAAATAGCTCAAGTGTAGTGCCAGGATGTTGTTATATCAGGGGAAAGGATACAGATTGTATCTAAATGCAAGAACCTCGGCGTTGTAATTGATTCTAGACTTTCTTTTAAGGCTTAAGTTAAATAGGTTTGTGTCCGGGTTAAATTTAGTCTGTCAAATGTTAGATTTATACGAGACTATATGTCAACAGAGGCTGCTATGTTGTATTGTTTAACAACCTGGTTACAAGTGAGTACAACTACTCTAAAACCATTGGAGTCTCCGTATAAACAATCATAATTCTTGATAAGAAAGAAAAGAGGGGACTGCATTCTTCCTCTCAGAAAAAGTTAATTTAGTCAGTCTGTACTTTCAGTCAAAGCCGCAAAGGAATGAAACTCCATCCCATCAACAATTAGAAGACTGGATACAAATGGTTCTTTTAAGTTTAATCTCAAAAAATGGTTACTTTCTAATCAGCACTATCAACATTAGTACCTTAATATTTTGACTTTAGCCTTTTTTTAGTAATTGCTCTGGTCACTATCTTTTTTACCTCTTAGTCTTATGATTTCCATTCAGAATCATGTACTTGTACTTCTATTTGATAATTTAATATTTTGTTTCCTTTTCTCTTTTGTGTGCGTTTTAATATAAGACGCTTTGTTTTTTATTTTTAGGATGACATTTCTGTCAAGGGTCTACAGATGAAAAATAGCCTTTTTGGCTAATTCTGGCACATTTACATCCATGTTTATTAATGTGCACAGCCCCTGTCAACAAATAAACTTAGACTAGTAGATAAATGTATTTATTAAAGAGCCATACAGGCACCTAGTGGGTAAACCATGGCATTACAAATTAAAATTATAATTTTTCCAGCCACATAATTAGTCTAATTTGCCTCTTTGCATTGGAATTTAAAACCCCTTTCTCTATTTTAACCTTAAACACTACAATAATTGTAATATAATTAATACAAATATTAGAAAAAATATTATTTTAAGTGGTCATTAATGGACCATAATTATTACACAAATAGTATTTAGTACCAAAAGATCTCCTCAAAATATGAAATAAATATTATTGAACTAAAATATAGAACATTTATTAAATTGCTGGTTTATTTGGTACTATTGAACTTCATGAACCATGTGACCGTGTGGCGTTTTTTCAACGGCTCTGGCTTTAACTGAGGCGCTACTGCGATCTGTTATGCCATATTAAGTGCACCAAAACAGAATTTATTATTTGAATTTCGTATTAAAACTTACAAAATTTGAAAGCTGAGACTTTGTTTCATATCAAAAGCAGGGTTGCCATTTTGGCGTGAGATTTACTTGGGCAGAGAGAGAGTGTGAGACAGAGCCTGAAAGCGTGTCTCGCGCCAAATGCGTGAGAGTTGGCAACCCTGATATACTGTTTATTAATCCACATCTACCAAAGCAGTCAACAATGAAGAATCAAGAATGGACACCAACCTGTTTGTTGCTCAGCATCTTCATGTTTTATTCTGGATGGTTCTGGATCACTCATGTCTTCAATCTCCTCTTTAATAAACTCCATCTTTAACAGTCACACAGATTTCAGCTGCTACACCTGGAGTTTGTCCTTCTCTTGTAGGATGATGTGAATATTCCCAGTATTTATTGGTGAATTGTTGTGGGAGGGGCTTCACTGCAGGTGTGAACTATGATCACTGTGTTTTGACTCAATCTGCATTTAAAAAGTACAGGTCATAATGTTTAACTGAGCTGCTGAAAAGCCAAAAGTACACTCTTTTCACCTAATTCTGTTGTTGTCAAAAGTACCGACTTTTAAAAGGGGGGGTCTAATGCTATTTCATGCATTCTGACTTATTTACACTGTTAAAGAGTTGGATTCCCATGCTAAACATGGCCAAAGTTTCAAAAACCGAGTTGGACGTATGATGAAATATTTCTGTGCCAAAAATACTCCTTCCGGTTTCTCACAAATTTTGGAACGTTTTTTTCGAGTATGGCCCTGTATGTTTGTCTGGCTATCACCAGACCAAGCTCAATCTTTTAAGACTGAACACTGGTCTGGGGAGTCTGCTCTGTATTTTCAACTGCACAAGAGGCGTGATCAACTGATATAGTTCAAATGACTCTGTACGAAATTGGATAGTCCTTCAACCAAGCAGACCAAGGATCCATCGCTTCTCTATCCATCATTGTGTTAAACCCACCAATAGCGCGCCAGGTGGATAAGCCAGTTTGTGATTGGTCCCCGCAAATTTGTAACAGAAGCAGGATAGAAATATGTACAGGTTTTTTTTCCGTATAGGATGCAATACTACTCTGTAGGTATCAGGGCCTGAAATTAACACCCAACCACGCGCCAAATGCGGGTGAATTTTGCAATTGGCGGGTAACACTGTCAATCTACCTGCCACATTGGCAGGTAGCCAATGAGAATTGAGTGATTCATTAGGAAGTTTGAGAGGATGCGACCGCTGTTTTCGGAACGTTCATGCGATCGGAAAGAAGATGAGACCCTTCTCTGACTACGTTTGGATGTGCGAGTAAGTATTAAACTGTTGGTGAGATGGGATGAGATAATGCAATGCTGACGTAGGCTATAGTACAATGACAGTTGCACAGATGTGTGTGCGTGTGCATGTTGGGAGTTGGGAACCGGTGAGAAAATGTCCGGTACCCGGTAACTTTACCAGTAATATTAATATTAATTTAGTTCTGCTTAACGGTTCCTGAACGCTGTAACTGTGACTAAATCAGCCATCAACACAGCCGCTTGTGATTTGTTTACATACGAGCTGCGGTAGGTCTATATCTGTGGACTCAGATGAGCAGCAGTCAGTATATGACTGACACGGGAAATCAATGAATAAAACGATTTTTAAAAAATGTATATTCTAAGAGTTATTATTACTTATATTGATTTTGTTAATAACTTGACAGCACTTAAATGTGTATTCTTACAAGTTAAAGAACAATGTTTGTGCAATTCCTGTTTTTCACCTTTATGAGGCAAAACAAAAAACTGGTGGTCAAAAAAGTTAATTTCAGGCCCTGGTAGGTACTCAAGATTAACATGAGATTGGCTGAAACTGTGTGCGTTACCCCCCCTTTAAAAATGTGATGCTTTGAGCACTGTTGAGCGGAATCGTAAACACCTCTGACTGGCCAATGTGCTCAGGCGCTCATCAAATGTCTGTGATTGGCTACAATGATCAGAGCTTCAAAACTTGCACAGATACACACGGGAGCATTTGAAAGCAGGCCGGTCCACTGAGACGCCTGCTTGTGCTTTCAAACGCTCCTGTGCGTTGACCATTGTAATCACAGACATATCCGATGAGCGCATGAACACAATGGCCAATCAGAGGTGTTTACGATTCCGCTCAAAGCTTCACATTTTTTACATTTCAGTACTTTTAACAACACTACCTCATTCATTATGGTGATGTCTGAGATCTGCTGTAAATTGGCACATTAAGCACATTTTATTGGTGTCGACAGGCTGAAACAAACTACAGGATCATTACCTTTGAAATTGCACTCCAGTTCTTGTCTTTACTCTTTCAATTCCATTGGGTCTGAAATAAACATATTAAGTAGTTAGAATCAGTTCAAGGAGGATAAATGTGAAGATTCAAGTGAACCCTGATTTAATAACAGAAAACAAGAAATCATGTGTCTATCAAATATCAGATCTATGATGAGCCAAAGGTTAGTTGTCATTCTACAGTCAAAATGTGAATGAGAACTGCTGTACAAGATGATCTAAGTGCATTTATGTCATATATCCCTGGATTATTTGCTTATTTTTCACAGCTCTTATTATTGGTATCTAACAATGTATATAAACTAAGTCAAACAGCCAGTGATCATCATGCATTTAAACTGATTGAAACAATTCATAAACATGGCAGACATGATGGTAACTATAGAATTAAAGGGGTAGTTTACCCAAAAATTAAAACACGCCACTTAGCTTCAGAAGGCCTTTATTAACCCCCCGGAGCCGTGTGGAGCAGTTATATGATGGATAGATGCACTTTTATGGACTTCAAAAACAACATAACCATTCACTGCCATTATAAAGCTTGGAAGAGCCAGGACTTTTTTAACATAACTCTGATTTTATTCGTCTGAAAGAAGAATGTGGTATACACCTAGGATGACTTGAGGCTGAGTAAATCATGGGGTAATTTTTGTTTTTGGGTGAACTATCCCTTTAAACAAGAGAATCTGGTGATTCGGATAATAAATGTTTTGTCATTGAATTTGTCACTTTCATCAAATTACACACCAGTGAATGCTGTCAAAACATGTGTGTCTTGTAAATATGTAGTGGATTTCACCCATCAACACAAATGAACCACAGACACCAGGCTCTTCAGGGACCACATCTGCAGTTTATTGACAGAGAACAGACAATCAACACACACACACACACACACACACACACACACACACACACACACACACACACACGTTAAGTCCCGTCCTCCTTAACAGTAACTGCAATTCATCTAATAAACAGGTCACAGATACGGCTTTAAACATACATTTAACATCACAATGAAATCTACACACATTTACTACACTAAACGACATTTCCACACACTCAATCCACCAAAATTATATGTGGAGAAATGTATTAACAGGGAAAACCCCGCGCTGTAATTCGGCGGGCGGCAACATAAAACAAACAATACTGTTGGCAGAAAACACGCATAAATAAACTTCCGTTTTTATGGCAATTATATAATTAACACCAACATATTTTCACTCTTTAATGCAGGAGACACTGCTGAGACCTACCTGACTGACTCTCTCCAGTCACGGGCTGTTCTGACTGAGCATGCGCGACCGGTCCATTACAAATGACGTCACTCACAGAACTAACTCAATATATTTTTGATAAACAAAAACTGTTTTAATGGCATTTTAAACCATCTGCAAATCGAGAAAACCACCAACTATATTTTTCAGTATGTTTAACATTTTACAGCTCCTATTATTTTCTAGTTACAGCAACTGATTCTTGTACAATCAGGAAATAATATAGTAAACATTGGTGAATAGGTAAATTACATGAATATGTCTTATTTAAGCTGATTTTGCAAAGTAATTACCCAGTAAGGAAAGATACATAGAATTATTGACACTGTAAGAATTTTTTCTCCACCTTTTGGAGCTTGTAAGGGTTCAGTTTGAGCAGATGTTTTATACCATCATCACTGTCCTCGTCAGAGCTCATATCCCAGTACATTCAGTATCTGGCTCATATTCGCCATCTCAAACATATTCTCAAAACTATCATCTTTAACATCTTTAAAATCAATATTTTGATCACAGACAGCTTCTTTACAGATTCGCCATCAGGTGACAGTAATATTTGTCGGCATTCAGTACTTGCTATGCAGCCATTTCAAGTTTTGCTGATGATTCTTCCTTTCTTTTCTTTACCTAACTTAAGTCTCTGAGATCCTGACACCTTGCACTTCTGGAGACACCAGGTAGGTTGCAGTTCTAGAAAATGGTGGCGCTGGAGACTAAAGGGTTCCTGATAGTTTCACACTTAATTCTTCACCTTAATTCTTAATTCTTTTGCAGTTAACATGTGTCTTTTCAACACCTGTTTTTGGCTGACCCTGCTGACCCAATGAGTCATGCCTTAACTGCAATGTCTAGTATTGCATTAGTATTGCATCCTTCTCATGGGCATTTAATACATTTGGACTTTTCAGTCTGAGTTAAATCTCTTTTTTTTGGCTCATTTTATCTGTAAAAGAAAACGTGCCTAATAATTCTGCACACCTGAATATAAAGTGTTTTTCATTCCCAGCCTTCATGAACAATTATATATCACTTATAAATGATTAAATACAAAATTAATAGTAGTTATTAAGATTAATGTGGTTTGGAATTGGTAAAATGTGCCTGGAAAAAAAATATGATCACAAAAAAAAACGTGCCTTATAATTCTGCACGCCTATTTACAAAGCCTATAAAAGTTGCTAAACTGTGTGAGTGGAATGTTGGTGTTTTTCTTTTGTATGAGATTTAATTTATTCCGATTTAATGTATTTTTGTATGTATCTTTTAATGTACTGTAAATGCTAGTGAGGAATGGCATTTCGTTTGTGTATGTAAATACTCAGAGGAATGACAATAAAAATGAAACTATGAAACACTTTGTAGATGTTTTCCATGTCTGAGCAGAAAAGGGGCGTGGCACTACTTGACCCCGCCTCTTGTTGATAGGCTATACAAACCGCCTATGGCCCTGCATTAATGTACAATGTCTGTTTGTATAATATAAACTACAAAAGAGCGAAATAACAGCGGCACCACATTAACTGAGCTGCTGGAAAATTTGCGAATTTATAAATAAATGACGTCTATGAAAAAAATCTTGCATTTATAAATTGAGATGAAATTGACAGCTAAATGACAAGTCAAAAAGTTACAACTCAAAAAAAGACTTCCACAAAACTAATGTCACAGAACACAAGTTTATTTCACTATACATTTGCTTTATCTGAATCTCATTGTTTATTTGAAGCATTGGATCTGAAGAAAACATTTGCTCATTGTGACACAAAACAATGCTTTTTAATATGAGTCACTAGATACTTTGATTTAGTGAAACTCATCCCACACTGAGTACAGTGGTACGGCTTCTCTCCAGTATGAACTCGCTCATGTGATTTCAGGTGATGAGACTGAGTGAAACTCTTGTCACAGTATGAGCACTTGTAAGGTCTTTCTCCAGTATGAATTCTTTGGTGCTGTTTCAGTTGGGCAGATGTAGTAAAGCTCTTCCCACATTCAAAGCACATATAATCTCTCACTTCATCATGTGTTTTCTGGTGCCGTTTAAAACTGTCCAGCCATGAAAAACTCTTTCCACAGTGAGAGCACACATAAGGCTTCTCATCTGAATGAACTTTCAGGTGTTGTTTTAGATTTGATGATGAAATAAAATCTTTACCACACTGATCACAGTTAAATGGTTTTTCTCCAGAGTGAATGCGCAGATGATGATTGAGATCAGGTAAATATGTGAAACTCTTTCCACACTGAGTGCATGTATACGGTTTCTCTCCAGTGTGAATTCTCATGTGTTTGTTAAGGTGTGCTTTTTGTGTGAAACTCTTTCCACACTGAGTGCATGTATACGGTTTCTCTCCAGTGTGAATTCTCATGTGTGTGCTAAGGTTTCCTTTATGTTGGAAACTCTTTCCACACTGAGTGCAGGTGTGCAGCTTTTTGGCTGTTGTTCTTTGAGTTGTAAAGGTATGATGTTCCTCCTTCACTTCATTCAGTTCTTGTCTTTCCCGTTTGACTTCCACCTGGTCTAAAATACACATCAAGTTAGAATCAGTTCAAGTGAACCCTGATTTAACAGCAGAAAGCAACAGAGATCAGGTATCAGATCTTTCATGTGGCAAAGTTTTATGTCATTCAATTTTTAATATAGTTAACAATATGCTTGACAAGTACTATATACAAGGTTATGACCATTTAGATGCATTTCTCTATCATTTATCATCCATATACTGCTTATTAATTCACATCTACCAAAGCAGTCAACAATGAAGAATCAAGAATGAACACCAACCTGTTTGTTGCTCAGTATCTTCATGTTTTATTCTGGATGGTTCTGGATCACTCATGTCTTCAATCTCCTCTTTAATAAACTCCATCTTTAACAGTCACACAGATTTCAGCTGCTACACCTGGAGTTTGTCCTTCTCTTGTAGGATGATGTGAATACTCCCAGTACTTATTGGTGAATTGTTGTGGGAGGGGCTTCACTGCAGGTGTGAACTGTGATCACTGTATTTTTATTCAATCTGCATTTAAATAGGACAGGCCATAATGTTTAACTGAGCTGCTGAAAAGCCAAAACTTCCCTGTTTTCACCTCGTTCATTATGGTGATGTCTGAGATCTTCTGTAAATTGGCACATTAAGCAAATTTTATTAGTGTCAACAGGCTGAAACAAACTACAGGATCATCACCTTTGAAATTTCACTTCAGTTCTTGTCTTTACTTTTTCACTTCCATTGAGTCTGAAATAAAATACTAAGTATTTAAAATCAGTTCAGTGTTTCCCATAGGTTGAGAATTTACTTGTGGTGGTGGGCAGGGCGGAGTGGCTTGGCGTGCTGCTTGATGAGCGGGTTCAGAATAAACTAGTCAAAGGTTTATGACATGCAGATAAAATGAACTTTTATTAACAACAGTAATGTGCAAAAACTTACAATTTTTTTTATTTATAAGAATCTTATAAATCTTATAAATGTAAATATTCTGCTCTTATTAAATGTACCATTGTTCTTCTATAGTATCACACTGAACTGACCGTCAGCTTCAGTGATTATAAAAGGAGCGCTCTTTACTTGTTTTCTGGGTAATTCAGTAACAATTTGAAAAGTTTTTGTTTTTCATGAGAGTTTGTGACTTCCTACTTTTGTCCATATATTTAGGAGTGGAAATGGCTAATAAGTCAATAAGTGCTCCTCTGCCGCCATCTACTGGTTATAGTGGTAATTTCATGTCTTTTTTAAAAGTGCTTGTTTGCCACAAAGTGGCCTACACCTTTAAACTTTTAGATCTACAAATCGTCACATTAAAAATAAATAACATTAAATTGGATAATATTCAGAGCTTTGAAGTGCTGGAAAAAGTGTACTTGAAAGCCCTTGAAAAGTGCTTGAATTTCACTCTCAAAAGGTTGTACGAACCCTGAGATGAATAATGTAAAAAAAAACAACAACAACAAAAAAAGCCAACAACATTCGACTGTTTCTTCCACAACACCATGTGGTGTTACTACAGTAATGCTGCCTTCACGTGCTATCGGAAATTTGATAATTCCCACTTCTGAAGTCGTGATTATGAGCTCATAGCATTCAAGTCGAAATGGGAGGGCGTTCATGTGCAATTTTCACCAAGGAAACTCGTATTTACAATAATTCTGAGACCACGTGAAGGCAGCATGTATCCATGGTGAATGTTTATGATTTGTGGACTGAAATCCCTTAACTTCGTTCATGGCTCAATGTTTCTCCTGGTTTCCACGTCAGCGCAGTTTGATCTGATATCTGTGGTTTACAACAGAGAATTCTGCGGCGAGCGCTTCTATTAGATCTCGCAGTAGCGATGTTATTAATTATGCGGTGAATTCAAACGCTTTCTCTAGTAGAATGCACCCTCAAGGCCACAGGTGAAGGCAAACCGCACACCTGATAGGCCAAGGCAAACGCCTGGACGATCCAATTACTTATCGTCTGCTTAGATGCAGGCAGCCCCTTTTTGGGTGACAAAGCACACCAACAGTTGGTCTGACTTCCTCCATTGAGAAGATTTATCTATATAAATACTCAATGCCATGACAGCAGATGAAGTCTCTGCGCTTCTGCCGACACATGCGGTGGAGGATGGAAGGCTTGAAGAACTACTGACCGTGCCACATTAGATGGCACCTTAGGCACATAGCCAGGTCTAGGATATAGAATGGCTTTAACTCCCCCAGGGGCAAACTCCAGGCAAGTTGGTGTTATAGCCAAGGCCTGGAGGTCCCCTACTCTTTTAAGAGAAGTGATTGCCAAGAAAAAGACCATTTTAAAAGTCAAGTTTTTCACTGTCGCAAACTCAAGAGGTTCGAAGGGAGCCTCAGCCAGCCCTTCGAGAACCACTGCCAGATCCCAAGTTGGGACTCTGGTACGAGCTGCAGGACTCATCCTCCAAATACCATGGAGGAACCGTACGACCAGCTGTTGCCTCCCCAGAGGCTCATCACTTAGAGGAGCGTGGAAAACCGCAATGGCAGCCACATACACCTTAAGTGTGGACGGGGTAAGATCAGCAGAGAAGCGATCTTGGAGAAACTCCAGCACTGAAGCCACTGGGCAGTTAACTGGGTCTAATTCACGCTCTCTACACCAATTGGAAAACACATTCCACTTTAGGCCGTACAATCTCCTCATGGAAGGAGCTCTGGAATGGAGTATGGTCTCCACCACTCCAGCTGACAGGCCAGCTTCTAGGTACTGGGCCCCCTCAGGGGCCAAACCCACAGCTTCCACAACTCTGGCCGGGGGTGATATATTGTGCCCCCTGCCTGAGACAGCAGATCCCTCCTCAGTGGAATCTGCCATGGAGGACCTGCTAGGAGTGCTATGATGTCCGAGAACCATACTCAGGCCGGCCAGTACGGGGCTACTAGCAGTAGACTGACTCCGTCTCGAGCGATCAGGGGAAATGCATACAGAGGCAGCCTCGGCCACGTCTGCACCATGGCATCCAACCCCAGCGGGCCTGGATGCGTGAGAGAAAACCACAGTGGACAGTGGGACGTCTCTTGAGACGCGATTAGATCCACTTCTACTGGGCCGAACCTCTCGAATATCGACTCCACCACCTCTGGGTGAAGTCTCCATTCCCCGGGCCTCAGCCCCTGCCTCGACAGGACGTCTGCTCCCTGATTCTGGTCGCCTGGGACATAGATCGCTCTCAGAGATAACAGTTTCCCCTGGGACCACAGGAGGATCTGATGCGGCAATTTGCATAGAGGGATTCAACTAGGCGATTCAAATAGGCGACCACCGACGTATTGTCTGTACGTCTCAGGACATGGTGACCCTTGAGGTCTGGTAGAAAGCTCCTCAGAGCTTTGAAGACCGCCAGCATTTCCAGACAATTTATGTGCCAGGAGGCATGTTTGGCCACAGACCTGACGTCTATGAAAAAAATCTTGCATTTATAAATTGAGATGAAATTGACAGCTAAATGACAAGTCAAAAAGTTACAACTCAAAAAACGACTTCCACAAAACTAATGTCACAGAACACAAGTTTATTTCACTGAATCTCATTGTTTATTTGAAGTATTGGATCTGAAGAAAACATGTGCTCACTGTGACACAAAACAATGCTTTTTAATATGAGTCACTAGATACTTTGATTTAGTGAAACTCATCCCACACTGAGTACAGTGGTACGGCTTCTCTCCAGTATGAACTCGCTCATGTGATTTCAGGTGATGAGACAGAGTGAAACTCTTGTCACAATATGAGCACTTGTAAGGTCTTTCTCCAGTATGAATTCTTTGGTGCTGTTTCAGTTGGGCAGATGCAGTAAAGCTCTTCCCACATTCAAAGCACATATAATCTCTCACTTCATCATGTGTTTTCTGGTGCCGTTTAAAATTATCCAGCCTTGAAAAACTCTTTCCACAGTGAGAGCACACATAAGGCTTCTCATCTGAATGAACTTTCAGGTGTTGTTTTAGATTTGATGATGAAATAAAATCTTTACCACACTGATCACAGTTAAATGTTTTTTCTCCAGAGTGAATGCGCAGATGATGATTGAGATCAGGTAAATATGTGAAACTCTTTCCACACTGAGTGCATGTATACGGTTTCTCTCCAGTGTGAATTCTCATGTGTTTGTTAAGGTGTGCTTTTTGTGTGAAACTCTTTCCACACTGAGTGCATGTATACGGTTTCTCTCCAGTGTGAATTCTCATGTGTGTGCTAAGGTTTCCTTTATGTTGGAAACTCTTTCCACACTGAGTGCAGGTGTGCAGCTTTTTGGCTGTTGTTCTTTGAGTTGTAAAGGTATGATGTTCCTCCTTCACTTCATTCAGTTCTTGTCTTTCCCGTTTGACTTCCACCTGGTCTAAAATACACATCAAGTTAGAATCAGTTCAAGTGAACCCTGATTTAACAGCAGAAAGCAAAAGAGATCAGGTATCAGATCTTTCATGTGGCAAAGTTTTATGTCATTCAATTTTTAATATAGTTAACAATATGCTTGACAAGTACTATATACAAGGTTATGATCATTTAGATGCATTTCTCTATCATTTATCATCCATATACTGCTTATTAATTCACATCTGCCAAAGCAGTCAACAATGAAGAATCAAGAATGAACACCAACCTGTTTGTTGCTCAGTATCTTCATGTTTTATTCTGGATGGTTCTGGATCACTCATGTCTTCAATCTCCTCTTAAATAAACTCCATCTTTAACAGTCACACAGATTTCAGCTGCTACACCTGGAGTTTGTCCTTCTCTTGTAGGATGATGTGAATACTCCCAGTATTTATTGGTGAATTGTTGTGGGAGGGGCTTCACTGCAGGTGTGAACTGTGATCACTGTATTTTTATTCAATCTGCATTTAAATAGGACAGGCCATAATGTTTAACTGAGCTGCTGAAAAGCCAAAACTTCCCTGTTTTCACCTCATTCATTATGGTGATGTCTGAGATCTTCTGTAAATTGGCACATTAAGCAAATTTTATTAGTGTCAACAGGCTGAAACAAACTACAGGATCATCACCTTTGAAATTTCACTTCAGTTCTTGTCTTTACTTTTTCACTTCCATTGAGTCTGAAATAAAATACTAAGTATTTAAAATCAGTTCAGTGTTTCCCATAGGTTGAGAATTTACTTGTGGTGGTGGGCAGGGCGGAGTGGCTTGGCGTGCTGCTTGATGAGCGGGTTCAGAATAAACTAGTCAAAGGTTTATGACATGCAGATAAAATGAACTTTTATTAACAACAGTAATGTGCAAAAACTTACAATTTTTTTTATTTATAAGAATCTTATAAATCTTATAAATGTAAATATTCTGCTCTTATTAAATGTACCATTGTTCTTCTATAGTATCACACTGAACTGACCGTCAGCTTCAGTGATTATAAAAGGAGCGCTCTTTACTTGTTTTCTGGGTAATTCAGTAACAATTTGAAAAGTTTTTGTTTTTCATGAGAGTTTGTGACTTCCTACTTTTGTCCATATATTTAGGAGTGGAAATGGCTAATAAGTCAATAAGTGCTCCTCTGCCGCCATCTACTGGTTATAGTGGTAATTTCATGTCTTTTTTAAAAGTGCTTGTTTGCCACAAAGTGGCCTACACCTTTAAACTTTTAGATTTACAAATCGTCACATTAAAAATAAATAACATTAAATTGGATAATATTCAGAGCCTTGAAGTGCTGGAAAAAGTGTACTTGAAAGCCCTTGAAAAGTGCTTGAATTTTACTCTCAAAAGGTTGTACGAACCCTGAGATGAATAACGTAAAAAAAAACAACAACAACAAAAAAAGCCAACAACATTCGACTGTTTCTTCCACAACACCATGTGGTGTTACTACAGTAATGCTGCCTTCACGTGCTATCGGAAATTTGATAATTCCCACTTCTGAAGTCGTGATTATGAGCTCATAGCATTCAAGTCGAAATGGGAGGGCGTTCATGTGCAATTTTCACCAAGGAAACTCGTATTTACAATAATTCTGAGAGCACGTGAAGGCAGCATGTATCCATGGTGAATGTTTATGATTTCTGGACTGAAATCCCTTAACTTCGTTCATGGCTCAATGTTTCTCCTGGTTTCCACGTCAGCGCAGTTTGATCTGATATCTGTGGTTTACAACAGAGAATACTGCGGCGAGCGCTTCTATTAGATCTCGCAGTAGCGATGTTATTAATTATGCGGTGAATTCAAACGCTTTCTCTAGTAGAATGCACCCTCAAGGCCACAGGTGAAGGCAAACCGCACACCTGATAGGCCAAGGCAAACGCCTGGACGATCCAATTACTTATCGTCTGCTTAGATGCAGGCAGCCCCTTTTTGGGTGACAAAGCACACCAACAGTTGGTCTGACTTCCTCCACTGAGAAGATTTATCTATATAAATACTCAATGCCATGACAGGGCAGAGCAGATGAAGTCTCTGCGCTTCTGCCGACACATGCGGTGGAGGATGGAAGGCTTGAAGAACTACTGACCGTGTCACATTAGATGGCACCTTAGGCACATAGCCAGGTCTAGGATATAGAATGGCTTTAACTCCCCCAGGGGCAAACTCCAGGCAAGTTGGTGTTATAGCCAAGGCCTGGAGGTCCCCTACTCTTTTAAGAGAAGTGATTGCCAAGAGAAAGACCATTTTAAAAGTCAAGTTTTTCACTGTCGCAAACTCAAGAGGTTCGAAGGGAGCCTCAGCCAGCCCTTCGAGAACCACTGCCAGATCCCAAGTTGGGACTCTGGTACGAGCTGCAGGACTCATCCTCCAAATACCACGGAGGAACCGTACGACCAGCTGTTGCCTCCCCAGAGGCTCATCACTTAGAGGAGCGTGGAAAACCGCAATGGCAGCCACATACACCTTAAGTGTGGACGGGGTAAGATCAGCAGAGAAGCGATCTTGGAGAAACTCCAGCACTGAAGCCACTGGGCAGTTAACTGGGTCTAATTCACGCTCTCTACACCAATTGGAAAACACATTCCACTTTAGGCCGTACAATCTCCTCATGGAAGGAGCTCTGGAATGGAGTATGGTCTCCACCACTCCAGCTGACAGGCCAGCTTCTAGGTACTGGGCCCCCTCAGGGGCCAAACCCACAGCTTCCACAACTCTGGCCGGGGGTGATATATTGTGCCCCCTGCCTGAGACAGCAGATCCCTCCTCAGTGGAATCTGCCATGGAGGACCTGCTAGGAGTGCTATGATGTCCGAGAACCATACTCAGGCCGGCCAGTACGGGGCTACTAGCAGTAGACTGACTCCGTCTCGAGCGATCAGGGGAAATGCATACAGAGGCAGCCTCGGCCACGTCTGCACCATGGCATCCAACCCCAGCGGGCCTGGATGCGTGAGAGAAAACCACAGTGGACAGTGGGACGTCTCTTGAGATGCGATTAGATCCACTTCTACTGGGCCGAACCTCTCGAATATCGACTCCACCACCTCTGGGTGAAGTCTCCATTGCCCGGGCCTCAGCCCCTGCCTCGACAGGACGTCTGCTCCCTGATTCTGGTCGCCTGGGACATAGATCGCTCTCAGAGATAACAGTTTCCCCTGGGACCACAGGAGGATCTGATGCGCCAATTTGCATAGAGGGATTCAACTAGGCGATTCAAATAGGCGACCACCGACGTATTGTCTGTACGTCTCAGGACATGGTGACCCTTGAGGTCTGGTAGAAAGCTCCTCAGAGCTTTGAAGACCGCCAGCCTTTCCAGACAATTTATGTGCCAGGAGGCATGTTTGGCCACAGACCTCTCGAAAAGCGGCCGCCCATGACCGCGCCCCAACCCGTGAGAGATGCGTCTGTCGAAACGATTTCTCGGCGACATGATGCTCCCAACACTGGTCCTTGGGACAAAAACCAAGGTTTCTTCCATATGTCCAGAGCCCGAAGGCATCTGCGCGTGACTCTGATCATACGAAATGGATTCCCCTTCGGGGAAAACCCCTTGGCTTTCAACCACCACTGTAGGGGCCTCATGTGCAGAGGGCCAAATGGTATTACGTTGGACGCAGCTGCCATGAGCCCCAACAGTCTTTGAAACTGCTTTACAGTGATGTTGTGGCCTAGCTTTATTTTGGAGACCATCGCCCGTATGGATTCGATACGCATGGGAGACATTTGTGCCCGCATCGTTGTAGAGTCCCATACTACTCCCAGGAACGTGGTTTTCTGGGAAGGCGTCAACACACTCTTTTTCGTGTTGAGTCTCAACCCCAATTTTCAAATGTGGCCAAGGACGACATCTCGATACCGAACTGCCATTTCTCGCGACTGGGCAATATGAGCCAGTCGTCGATGTAGTTCAGTACACGGATGCCCTGGAGTCTTAGTGGAGCCAGAGCTGCATCCATGCATTTGGTGAACGTGTGAGGGGAGAGAGCTAGGCCGAACGGAAGCACCCGATATGGGAATGCTTCGCTCCCAAAAGCGAACCTCAGGAACTTCCTGTGACATGGAAGGATGGACACGTGGAAGTATGCGTCTTTTTTGATCTATCGTGACAAACCAGTCCTCGGACCTGATCTGACTCACGATAATAGGAATGGTCAGCATCTGGAACCTGAAGCTCCTCAGAGACCGATTCAAGTGCCTTAGATCTAGAATTGGACGCAGCCCTCCATCCTTTTTGGGAACTAAAAAGTACCGGCTGTAGAACCCGGACTCCCTGTCTGGCGGAGGAACTTGTTCTATGGTCTCCTTTACCAGCAGTGAGTGAACCTCTTGTTCCATTACCCAAGCCTGCTCTGGGACCACTGCAGTCCAGACCACCCCATTGAACTTCAGGGGGCGCTGACCGAACTGCAGTCTGTACCCCTTTTCTACAGTCCGCAGGACCCATTGAGATATATTCGACAGGCCGTGCCATGCCGGAAAATATTCTACTAAGGCAGGGGTTTTCAAACTTTATGATGCCAAGGATCCCAAATATGATGAACCTTTTATGAGGGACCCCCTTCCTAAAATCCATGTATATATGTGACCCTGGACCACAAAACCAGTCATAAGGGTAATTTTTTTAAAATAAAGATTTATACATATATCTTCATGGAACATGATCTTTACTTAATATCCTAATGATTTTTGACATAAAAGAAATTTTTTTTTGACCCATACAGTATACTGTTGGCTATTGCCACAAATATACCCGTGCGACTTATGACTGTGGTCCAGGGTCACATATTTTTATGTATGAAAAAACATTTAAATTGTTAGATAGATAGTAAGTGTGACATTATAAATACAACATATTGTTTCCAAACTTAAATTGGCTATATACTTAAAGTTGGATGTATAAATCTGAAAAACATTTTCAATTAAAAATGATTTGTATGAGCAACTTTCACAATAATTGTATGTAAGCAGCTTACCTATTGCGTTAAGAATACTGCCTTACAACCCCAGTGAGCAAGACAAAGGGGACTATGGTGAGAACAACTCACTAGAAAGATACAAAGCAAACATGTACAATTCTGGAAAGTATGTATACGGCAAGAAAGGAGAGAAACATTTAGAAATGAAACAGTTAGAATGTTCGGTAGACTTTATCCATTTTTGCTTTGTCTTTTTATTGTCTGAAATTTTCTGGGGACCCCTTAGAACCTTCTGGAGGACCCCTGGGGGTCCCCGGACCCCAGTTTGAAAACCCCTGTACTAAGGGAATCAGCCTCTCGAGGCTGACCTCAGGTGTTCTTATGAGTATTGTTCCTGACCCCCTGAAACGGCTGACCGGTAGGGAGAAGTCGAGGATGATTTTCGGTGTGCTGGAAATTGCGGGATTACCACATCGATTTCCAGAGGGCTCCGCGGAAGAAACGACCTTGATCGCTCCTCCGCGGAGGGGACAGCCCTCAGAGGTCCTGCCATGGCTAGGGCCTCTTTCCTGAAGCCTTCCTTTTCCTGAAGGCTGGTTCGCAAATCGACCTTCTTGTCAACCGGCTTCGCGCGCATGCCACCTCTGCTGCCAAAAGCCCTGAGGGGGAGCCCTAGAGGCGACGCTCTCTTTTTGCGCCTGTCTGTAAGAGGAGCTCGTGGATGGCTGTGGCTGCCCGCTAGGGACAGTCTTAGATCTCGATCGGCGAGGAAGATATTGTTTAAAAGCTGCAGACTGCTTCTTCGCCTCCTGAAACCTATCGACAACTGTCTCAACAGCACTGCCGAATAGGCCAGAAAGCGAAATTGGGGCATCAAGAAGGAATGATTTTGTCCTTCTCCTTGATCCCCGACAGATTTAACCATAAATGTCTCTCCGTGGTTACCAGAGCTGACATGGAGCGGCCAATGGAACGGGCCGTCTCCTTGGTAACATGGAGAGACAGGTCTGCAGCTTTACGAAGTTCAGCAATATCTTCTTGCGTGGGTCCGTCACCTTCATCGAGATCTTTAAGAAGGCCCGACCCGCAGCCATATATGCTTTGCCCACCAACGCTGATGTGTCACGGCAGGGTTTGGTGGGCAGCACCGGGGCTTTAAGGGATGACGCAACATCGGGTGATAAATAACTAGCCAAAGCCTCCTCCACCCGTGGCATCATCCCATAACCGTTCTCTCTCCCCCTGCGATATTACAATAATTAAATACTGGGGGATTGGATAAACGAGAGGATTATGGTTTGTTCCATGACTTACACAACTCATTGTATAAGTCAGGAAAGAACGGCAAGCCCCGGCGTTGAGGTTGCGATCTGTGCTTCAGGAAGCGCTCATCCAATCTGCTTTTAACATGCACTTCCTGACTTTCATGTGGCCAGCTGATGTTAAGTCTGGCCACAGCACAAGTCACAACCTCAACGAGCTCGTCATAAGTGGGGACATGAAGTGGCAAGTGTGCTTCGCTGTCCTCCGCCTCGATGTCGAGCATTTCCGCCCCCTCAGAGGCGGATAACTCGAGCATCGGGGAGGGAGAGCATCAGAGCTGGCGGATGATGACAGAGAATGTGCCTCAGCAGTCTCAATCTCAACCGCCAACTCTCTCTGCGAACCCCATGATCTGAGCCGCCGTGCCGCCTCAGCGGACGCAGGACCTGAACCATGGGGAACGCGTGTCTGGCTGGTTTCATCGAACACACCCAGGTGGGAGCGCAGCACTCTTAAAGGCAGCTTTTCACATTCATCACACAGCTCCCTCAAGAGCTTCCCTTGTGTGCTGCACTCCAAACAGTGTACACATAGCTGATGTGGAACTGTAATGTTTACTGTAAATGTTTATTTATGTACATGTTTACAGATGTAGGTGGGTGGGAGCCAAAGTAATTTGTATTAGTATTTGCATAGGGAGCACTTCAAGCCAACCTTTTGAGCTTTATGCAAGTGACGTACAGTTCTAAAAACGTAAATTACATGCACCCGTAGCCAAAACGCGAATTTTGTAGTAGTTAATAAGAATTATATGTTATTTATATATTAATAAGTTAATATGTTCATTCTTGAAAACGTGGGCCTAGGCCTACGTTTTTAATAAGTAACTGTTAAGGCAGTTTGGGGTGTGAGTGTGTGCAGTGTTGTAGAACAAAACATCAAAGTATCGTCCAGTTATGTTTAGGGTTGGGTACCGAAACCCAGTGCCACCTATATAACCGGTATGTAACCGGACCCAATCAGAACACAGATTTCGGTGCCTCATTTCGGTGCCACTTAATTTCAAACGTGCTTTCGCTCTTTGGCTGGCGCCGAGCCAGAGACAGACACGCTCAGCGCTCGTCACATATCACAACTATTCAGGGTTTTCAACCACATCATGTTTATTTTAGGTTTTAGACATTTAAATGCACATAAGTACTAGCCAAAAATACAAACTGATGTCTATGGAAGCGGCAATAACAATCCTTTCAGTTATAATTTGACTACGTGTCTTATTTATATCAGATACACAGTAACTTATATAGTAACTATATAGTTTACTCTATTCTTCTCCCAGTTCACTTACTGTCATGTATTTAGTGAGACGTGGATACATTTACATGTTGTAAATCCGACAGATCCGATTCTCTGAATTGCGGCGCAAACTAACATGGCGCCGCCCATCGCGCATTATAGATCAACAAACACACATTCACTTACACATATTTGAAAATCTGAATATCAGATAGATAATATTGTGATATAGTTAACAAGTTTGTGAATATTTTGAATAAAAAAGGAAAAACTAAATAAAACCGATACATCTTTCACACAGCACTAATGCAGCTGCTGTGTGTCACCTGAGAAGCATGACGCGTCGCCATGGAAACAATAAGGCGATGCGTTCTAAAATATTTAGCCAGAGAATATGGTCATATTTCTGCAAAATAATGCTGAAACTTGAAGCTGGTTTGTAGCATACCAAGAATACAGACTACTTTGCTGTTATTAGTACTGTAACTGTTATTTAGTGTTAAATTAGGCCTATTGTAGTTGGGTTAGGTGGCTTAGGTTTTACTGTGAATTTAAGTAAATTGTGTTTTGTATCTATTTATATTTATATATTTAAGTATACTTTAAACTTTTAATAAATTGCTAAATTTAAAGAATAAAAAAAAAATCAGTAAAAAGCCATTCTTTAATGTCATCCACCGTCATTTTGTGTTTTTTTTTGTTTTTTTTTTTAGTATCGGTTCAGGCACCGTTTAGGCACCGGTACTGTTTTAAAAGTATCGGTTTGGCACCGGTATCGTAAAAAACCCAAACGATACCCAACCCTAGTTATGTTTACCACAGGCTTTATTCATCGTCTTACCTCCCTCAGACTCATCATCTCTCTTTTCTGCTTTCCTGTCCCTGCTTCGTACAAAAAAAATGTTCTGATAACACACTGCGTCGCTAACGACTATTTGGGGACGCTCCCTTAGCGTAGCGCAGTGGTCACCAACCTTTTCAAGCCGAAGATCCCTAACCTCGGCCTTGATGAAAGGCAAGATCTACCTATCGAAGAATAGATAGAAAAAGACAGCCCAGATTGTACTTCTAATTTGAGGCCTTTTATTTAGTATTTTAATTGTATTTGAATTACATTTTCAACTTTTTTCAAACTGATGCAACCAAGAAAATGTTGTAACAATGTACAAACCCGATTCCAAAAAAGTTGGGACACTGTACAAATTGTGAATAAAAAAGGAATGCAATAATTTACAAATCTCATAAACGTATATTTTATTCACAATAGAATATAGATAACATATCAAATGTTGAAAGTGAGACATTTTGAAATGTCATGCAAAATATTGGCTCATTTTGGATTTCATGAGAGCTACACATTACAAAAAAGTTGGGACAGGTAACAATAAGAGGCCGGAAAAGTTAAATGTACATATAAGGAACAGCTGGAGGACCAATTTGCAACTTATTAGGTCAATTGGCAACATGATTGGGTATAAAAAGAGCCTCTCAGAGTGGCAGTGTCTCTCAGAAGTCAAGATGGGCAGAGGATCACCAATATCAGAAAGGAGTTTCTCAGAGAAAAATTGCAAAGAGTTTGAAGTTATCATCATCTACAGTGCATAATATCATCCAAAGATTCAGAGAATCTGGAACAATCTCTGTGCGTAAGGGTCAAGGCCGGAAAACCATACTGGATGCCCGTGATCTTCGGGCCCTTAGACGGCACTGCATCACATACAGGAATGCTACTGTAATGGAAATCACAACATGGGCTCAGGAATACTTTCAGAAAACATTGTCGGTGAACACAATCCACCGTGCCATTCGCCGTTGCCGGCTAAAACTCTATAGGTCAAAAAAGAAGCTAAACATGATCCATAAACATAAACATATATCTAAACATGATCCAGAAGCGCAGGTGTTTTCTCTGGGCCAAGGCTCATTTAATATGGACTGTGGCAAAGTGGAAAACTGTTCTGTGGTCAGATGAATCAAAATTTGAAGTTCTTTTTGGAAAACTGGGACATCCGGACTAAAGAGGACAAGGACAACCCAAGTTGTTATCAGCGCTCAGTTCAGAAGCCTGCATCTCTGATGGTATGGGGTTGCATGAGTGCATGTGGCATGGGCAGCTTACACATCTGGAAAGGCACCATCAATGCTGAAAGGTATATCCTAAGTTCTAGAACAACATATGCTCCCATCCAGACGTCGTCTCTTTCAGGGAAGACCTTGCATTTTCCAACATGACAATGCCAGACCACATACTGCATCAATTACAACATCATGGCTGCGTAGAAGAAGGATCCGGGTACTGAAATGGCCAGCCTGCAGTCCAGATCTTTCACCTATAGAAAACATTTGGCGCATCATAAAGAGGAAGATGCGACAAAGAAGACCTAAGACAGTTGAGCAACTAGAAGCCTGTATTAGACAAGAATGGGACAACATTCCTATTCCTAAACTTGAGCAACTTGTCTCCTCAGTCCCCAGACGTTTGCAGACTGTTATAAAAAGAAGAGGGGATGCCACACAGTGGTAAACATGGCCTTGTCCCAACTTTTTTGAGATGTGTTGATGCCATGAAAATTAAAATCAACTTATTTTTCCCTTAAAATTATACATTTTCTCAGTTTAAACATTTGATATGTCATCTATGTTGTATTCTGAATAAAATATTGAAAATTGAAACTTCCACATCATTGCATTCTGTTTTTATTCACAATTTGTACAGTGTCCCAACTTTTTTGGAATCGGGCTTGTAACAACACTGAAACACTTGCAGTGATCAGATCATATGAAGTGGCACTGAAGTGAAAAAAAGTGCCATTGTCAGCAGTAAAGGTACTACCATTAACATTTTATAAATGAACTGTACTAACAAAATTCTCAACAATCTCAATTAAGCTAAGTGCAGTTCTACGTCCCATCTTATGCAACATCACTTTCCACAATGCCATCAGAAGGCAAAACTGCTGCAGTTATGTTACTCACTCAAGTCAGTGTGATGGCTGTGACTGAATACTGTCTGTGAGTCCTCTGAGGTCTGGCTCATAGCTAGAGACAGCCAGTTTCAGGCAGTCTGTGAGGTGTCTGTCAGAGAGGCGGCTCCTGTACTTTGATTTAATTATTTTCATCTGTGAAAATGCCATTTCACAGAGGTAAGTTGATCCAAAGTAGGCACTCACTTTTAGTGCACATGCAGTGAGGAGAGGAAACTTCTCTCTGTTGACAAGTCCCCAAAAGTCACTGTCCCTTGAGCTGGCATTCAGCTCTACGTCATTTTGCAAATCAACCATCTCCATGTCAACTCCACTTGACAAAGAAAATACTTGCTGGAATTTGGCTGCAACCTGTTCTATATCAATGAGCATGAATGGGTTTGAGACAAATGCAGCAATACATTCCATTTCGTTCAACTCACCAAAACGCATATTGAACTCTGTTGCAACTTTGTCCAGGTGAGCACAGTATTTCTCAGGGTGAAAAACATCCTTGTCTTTAATGCTCTGTGACATTTTTTCCAGGCTGGGAAAGTGTGTTAACCTCCCGTTTTTTAGATGTGTGATCCAAACACCGAGCTTAGACTTAAAAGCATTCACTGCGCTGATCATGTGGGGCATGTGTCTGTCTTTTCCCTGGAGCTCGTTGTTGAGTGTATTCAGCTTTGCGGTCAAGTCTGTCAGAAACCCCAGGTCCAGCAGCCACGCATCATCTGACAGTTCCTTGTGCTCCTCGTTTCTTGCAGACAGAAAAGTCTTTATCTCAGGCAGCAAGTCAACAAACCGCTGCAGCACTTTCCCGCGGCTCAACCACCGCACATCAGCATGAAGTAGTAGGTCTCCGTACGCGGCATCGAGCTCATCCAGTAACGCCTTGAATAAGCGACGCTGAAGAGTTTATCAGTTTGACCACCAGTGACATTACGCGAGAAAAGTCCACGACTTTCCCTGCCAAGGCCTGCTGGTGAATCACACAATGATAATTCTTGAAGTTGGGAAAATCAGGGTCATTACGGCACAGTGCTATAAAACCAGAGCGCACACCACGCATTGCCGGTGCTCCATCGGTGGTAACTGATACCAGTTTATGAATGGGGATATCATATTCTCTTACATATTTTTTAAACTCATTGTAAATATCCTCACCTCGCGTTCTCTCCTTTAAGTGCAAAAGAGCGAGGAAGTCCTCTTTTGTTGTAAAATTCTGGAAAGCCATTCTGACAAAAACAAGCTGAGCTGTGTCCACTGCATCCAGAGATTCGTCGAACTGCAGTGAAAAATATTCACAAAGTGAGAAGTCCTTTAACACCTGTCGATCCACGTCCTCTGACAGTGACTCGACCCTCCTTCTCACTGATGTAGGACCGAGAGGTACAGCACAGAGTGTGGCTTTTATGTCGTCTTTGTTTTTGAAATCTTTGAAAATAGCCATTGCTTCTTTGAATAATTCGCCATCTGTCAAATGTTTTTTGTTTTTTGCCAGAAAGTGACTTACACAAAACGATGCTTCAGTAGCAGCCTTATTTTGATCAGCAGATTTGTAAAAAGAGATTGCTGGGCCTTCAACTTGGATTTCAGCTCGTCAACTTTCCTTGCACGGATCGCGCTCTTTGGCGGGTAGCTGTCTTTAAATTTCGGGTGGTTGGCATTGTGGTGCCGCTCCAGATTCCCTCTTTTACATAATGCTTGTTTTTGGTGGCACAACATGCATACACAATTATCTTTTACCAAGGTAAAAATAAATTCCTGTTCTCATTCTGAATGGAAATGGTATGTTTTACCCTTCTTTCGTAGAGCCTCCGCCATTCTAGTTTGACAATTACCTCACGGCTGCGGGCTATCACCATAACCTGTTTGCAACAGTTATCTTACCGGTGCTCTTCTCTTATCTCATTGACTTTATTGAAAATAAATACAGCAATTGGATTAAGAAATACAGATGATTGCAAAACTCAAAATTAATAGGGCATGATGTATTTTTTTATCTTTTCTTTTCGGGAGCTACCGGGACAGTGATAAAGATCTACCAGTCGATTGCGATCGACGGGTTGGCGACCACTGATGTAGATTTACAAACATTCACATCCAACTGTTATTTGTGTTATCGACATATTTAACTAACCTTACACATCTATTCAATAAAAATTTGACTGAATCCATTATATGACGTTAGTTACGTGTTTGTTTACCTCTTGTAGTACGTCCGTTCTCTCATCTATCTTCACTTTTTCAGGTTCGCGCTCTCCAGCTGCCGCAAACGCGCTCTCAGCTGTCGTGAACACCTACCGCACGCATTGAGCAGCAAACGTTACTCGCTTGTTTCCTCCAGGGGGCGCTCGGTGACTCGAAATAACCGAGAGAAATAACAGCAGCACCACGTTAACCATGCTGCTAAAAACATCTTTGTCTCATTCCAGTATAGCTCCAGTTTCATTTAATTTATCAAGCTGAGACAAACCTTTGAAATCTATTTTAAAATCTGTTCCTGCCTCAGAATTATAACAGTTTTAGAACATTTATTATACAGAGCCTATGGATGGCACAAGTCAACAATATTCTTTCACAAACCTGAAGTGAATGTGAGAAATTTGTTAATTAATAAATAAATGACGTCCATGAAAAAAATCTTTAATGTGTAACCGGTGGCTCCGAAAACGGAAATTGAGCTGAGAAATCACATTATACAAGAAAATAGTTTAACACAGAAAACATACCTGATATAAAATACAAATATAAGCAGCCTCTTTGAGTGTGAATCGCCCTTTTGTTTTCTATAAAATAAATATGATGTGCACTTGTCACCATGTGCTCTCAAAACATGACTATACATTCATAAATTATTAAATGGTATGCGAAAGATTTACAAATGTGTTGTACGTTATCTTAAAAAATTGTAAATCATGAAGTAAATCAATCAGATCAGATGGTTTAAAAGTTATTGGATGATAATTATAGATTATTTTTCACTTATACATCATTTAAGTATTTATGCAAAACATATTTTAGTATCATTATCTCTCAATAAACAATGGTTAATATTGTGTTGGTCCCTGTTTTGCTGCCAAAACAGCCCTGACCCGTCGAGGCATGGACTCCACTAGACCCCTGAAGGTGTGCTGTGGTATCTGGCACCAAGATGTTAGTAGCAGATCCTTTAAGTCCTGTAAGGTGCAAGGTGGGGCCTCCATGGATCTGACTTGTTTGTTCAGCACATCCCACAGATGCTCGATTGGATTGAGATCTGGGAAATTTGGAAGCCAAGTCAACACCTCAAACTCATTGTTGTGCTCATCAAACCATTCCTGAACCATTTTTGCTTTGTGGCAGAGCGCATTATCCTGCTGAAAGAGCCACAACCACCAGGGAATACAGTTTCCATGAAAGGGTGAACATGGTCTGCAACAAGGCTTAGGTAGGTGGTACGTGTCAAAGTAACATCCCCATGGATGGCAGGACCAAAGGTTTCTCAGCAGAACATTGCCCAACATGGGGTTCCATTTGTGCCAAAAATAAGTCGACTGATTTGTGCTTTGTACTATACATTTGTTCTTGTCAACAGTCATTGCCTACTTTTTCGGATAAATTAGTATATGTTTATGTGTATGCTCTCTGTTTATGTCGTCTTTACTGTCGTCTTGGCTATGTCATCTTTACTGTCGTCTTGCTGTGTCGTCCTTACTGTCGTCTTGCTATGTCGTCTTGGCTATGTCATCTTTACTGTCGTCTTGCTGTGTCGTCCTTACTGTCATCCTGCTATGTCGTCTTTATTGTCGTCTTGCTATGTCGTCCTGCTATGTCGTCTTGCTATGTCGTCCTTACTGTCGTCCTTATATAATTTTGCCAATCTCTTTCTTACTGTACGTACAGTACACAACTTTTGGTGAATTACAGTAATTTTTTTCTAAAAATATTTGTGTATCGTACGTACAGTAAGGGAGACATTGGCAAAATTTCACCTGTAGTAAGTCAGTCTTGTAATTAGGAATGTATACAACCTTTGGAACATGAAAAAACCCTTTTGGTGAATTACTGTAATTTTATTCTAAACATAATTTGAGTACTGTACATACAGTAACAGAGATATTGGCAGAATTTCACCTGTAGTAAGTCAGTCTTGTCACTAGGAAGGTACTACAACCTTTGGAACATGAAAAAAAAACATTTTTGTAAATTCTTGTAATTTTTTTCTAAGAATATTTGTGTACTGTACATACAGCAAGGGAGATATTATCGAAATTTCACCTGTAGTTAGTCAGTGTTGCCACTGGTACTACAAGCTTTGGAACACGAAAAAACCCTTTTAGTGAATTACTGTAATTTTGTTCTAAAAATATTTGTATACTGTACGTACATTAGGGGAGGTATTGTCTAAAGAAAGATATTGGCAAAACATAATAGTCAGTTTGCCCACTGGACATTTTCCATAGCCCTGTAAACATTAATTTGATGGATTATTGGGCTTTGTTTTGCACTGTGTGGTGAAGTTGCAGACGGTCCCTAAAGCAGCCTAGGTGGACATGCGGTAAATATCAAACCTAAAACTAACTTTACCTCGCTCATTAAGCATGACATAGCAAGTAGACATAGCAAGACGACAGTGAGGACAACATAGCAAGATGACAATAAAGACGACATAGCAAGACGACAGTAAGGACGACGTAGCAAGACGACAGTAAAGACGACATAGCAAGACGACAATAAAAACAACATAGCAAGATGACAGTAAGGACGACATAGCAAAGACGACATAGCAAGACGACAGTGAGGACGACATAGCAAGACGACAATAAAGACGACATAGCAAGACGACAGTAAGGACGACATAGCAAGATGACATTGCAAGACGACATAGCAAGATGACAGTAAAGACAACAGTAAAGACGACATAGCAAGATGACAGCAAAGACGACAGTAAGGACGACATAGCAAGATGACATAGCAAGACGACAATAAAGACAACATAGCAAGACGACAATAAAGACGACATAGCAAGATGACATAGCAAGACAACAGTAAAGACGACATAGCAAGACGACAGTAAGGACGACATAGCAAGATGACATAGCAAGATGACAATAAAGATAACATAGCAAGACGACAATAAAGACGACATAGCAAGATGACATAGCAAGGCGACAGTAAGGACGACATAGCAAAGACGACATAGCAAGACGACATAGCAAGACGACAATAAAGACGACATAGCAAGACGATAGTAAGGACGACATATCAAAATGACAATAAAGACGACATAGCAAGACGATATAAACAGAGAGCATACACATAAACATATACTAATTTATCTGAACAAGTAGGCAATGACTGTTGACAAGAACAAATGTATAGTACAAAGCACAAATCAGTCGACTTATTTTTGGCACAATTGGAGCCCCATAGCCCAAAGCATCACACTGCCTCCGCCGGCTTGCCTTCTTTCCATAGTGCATCCTGGTGCCATGTGTTCCTCAGGTAAGCGACACACACACACCCGGCCATCCACGTGATATAAAAGAAAATGTGATTCATCAGACGAGGCCATCTTCTTCCATTGCTCCGTGGTCCAGTTCTGATGCTCACATGCCCACTGTTGGCACTTTCGGCGGTGGACAGGGGTCAGCATGGGCAACAAACTGTGTATTCTGACACCTTTCTATCAGAACCAGCATTAACTTCTTGAGCAATTTGAGCTACACTAGCTCGTCTGTTTGATCGGACCACGCGGGCCAGCCTTCGCTCCCCACGTGCATCAATGAGCCTTGGCCGCCCATGACCCTGTCGCCGGTTCACCACTGTTCCTTCCTTGGAGCACTTTTGATAGACACTGACCACTGCAGACCGGGAACACCCCACAAGAGCTGCAGTTTTGGAGATGCTCTGACCCAGTCGTCTAGCCATCACAATTTGTCCCTTGTCAAACTCGCTCAAATCCTTACGCTTGCCCATTTTTCCTGCTTCTAACACATCAACTGTGAGGACAAAATGTTCACTTGCTGCCTAATATATCCCACCGTGATGAAGAGACAATCAGTGTTATTCACTTAACCTGTCAGTGGTCACAATGTTATACCTGATCAGTGTCACTTATAACAGGAAGATCTGTAAAGTATATGATGAATAGTTTCCACTTTAGATTAGGGGATGCAGAAAGTGTTGTAAATGACTTGTATAACCGTACATGTAATTTATAGATTTAGTCAAATTCACTATAACAAACAGGTGAAGTGGTGAATGAAGTTTGAGGTTATGATGGTCATGTCCGATATCACTCGCCAGATATTATGCATACATCAAGTCTCCTTTTATGAATATGGTCCATTTCAAAGTGTTTTTATCCAAAAGAAATGATGTTGGGAGATTTTCTTCTACCCTCTGAATTCCTTTTGTAACTGTTTTAATTTTCTTTACTTTTATTTTGTGATTATTGTAATTCCCTTTTCTGTGTAAAGCACTTTGAATTACCATAGTGTATGAAACGTGTTATATAAATAAACTTGTAAAAAAACGTGCAGCGTCACACAATCGCAGACTCTGATCACTGGTGTCGGTGGTTCCGTAGCTCACATTTTGTTCATCAATTGCGATGATATAAAAAGTACTTTAATAACTTTAGTTGTTATAAAGTCATTCTCAGAATCTCATAAAGTCAGTCACTGGATCTCAAGTCAAAGTCGTCATTTTCTTCATTTAGTCAAGCAAGTCTCAAGTCCTTAAATTTGTGACTCGAGTCCCACACCTGGTGTACAGAGCTTATGTCGTCACATGTTATCAGAAATTTCATATTTCCCACTTCTGAAGTTGTGATTATGAATTTAAAAACTCAAATTGAGCAAATTGTTTCATATATTGACAAATAACTTCTTGTTTTGTTACATTTGTTTCTCTTTTAATTTTGGTATTTCTTTAAGTAAGCGTCCAATCAAAGAATATTTCAATGATCTTCACATAATTTAATAAAGCACAAATCTTGTGGCATTTCACAGCAACACTAGTTTATTAGTTACACATGATTTCATGATTTACATTTTGGATCTGAAGAAAACATTTGCTCACTGTGACACAGAACAATGCTTTTTAATATGAGTCACTAGATTACTTGAATGTCTAAAACTCTTCTCACACTGAGTACAGTGGTATGGCTTCTCTCCAGTATGAACTCGCTCATGTGATTTCAGGTTTCCAGACAGAGTAAAACTCTTGTCACAGTATGAGCACTTGTAAGGTTTTTCTCCAGTATGAATTCTTTGGTGTTGTTTCAGATGGGCAGCTGCAGTAAAGTTCTTCCCACAGTCACAACACACATGATCTCTCACTTCATGATGTGTTTTCTGGTGCAGTTTAAGACTGTACAGCCATGAAAATCTCTTTCCACAGTGAGAACACACATGAGGCTTCTCATCTGAATGAACTGTCAGGTGTTGTTTTAGATTTGATGATGAAATAAAACCTTTACCACACTGATCACACTTGAATGGTTTTTCTCCAGTGTGAATGCGCAGATGATACTTGAGATCAGTTGCACATGTGTAACTCTTTCCACACTGAGTGCATGTATACGGTTTCTCTCCAGTGTGAATTCTCATGTGTTTGTCAAGGTCTCCTTTTTGTGTGTAACTCTTTCCACACTGATTGCATGTATATGGTTTTTCTCCAGTGTGAACTCTCATGTGTGTATTAAGGTTTCCTTTATATGGGAAACTCTTTCCACACTGAGTGCAGGTGTGCAGCTTTTTGGCTTTTGTTCTTTGAGTTTTAAAGGTATGATGTTCCTCCTTCACTTCATTCAGTTCTTGTCTTTGTCGTTTCACTTCCACCTGGTCTAAAATACACATCAAGTTAGAATCAGTTCAAGTGAACCCTGATTTAATAGCAGAAAGCAACAGAGATCAGGTATCAGATCTTTCATCTGGCAAAGTTTTATTCTGTCATTCAATTGTTAATATAGTTAAAATATATTTGACAACTGCTATACAAAGTTATAATCATTTAGATGCATTTCTCTATCATTTATCATCCATATACTGTTTATTAATCCACATCTACCAAAGCAGTAAACAATGAAGAATCAAGAATGGACACCAACCTATTTGTTGCTCAGTATCTTCATGTTTTATTCTGGATGGTTCTGGATCACTCATGTCTTCAATCTCCTCTTTAATAAACTCCATCTTTAACAGTCACACAGATTTCAGCTGCTACACCTGGAGTTTGTCCTTCTCTTGTAGGATGATGTGAATATTCCCAGTATTTATTGGTGAATTGTTGTGGGAGGGGCTTCACTGCAGGTGTGAACTGTGATCACTGTGTTTTGATTCAATCTGCATTTAAAAAGTACAGGCCATAATGTTTAACTGAGCTGCTGAAAAGCCAAAAGTTCACTCTTTTCACCTCATTGTAACCCAGGCTCAAAAACATTTGTAGTCTGAGTCAGTTTTATAAATACAGTTAGACTAAACAATCAACAAATGTGAAGCAAATAATAAATAAGATAAAAGTTGAAATAAACTATTTCACATTAGATATGGTTTATTTACAATATAAGACAACGTAAATAATTACAATAAAATGTTATTCTATTTTGAGCTCTTTGTCTGTGCTGCGCAGGTGAGCAGCCAATCGAATGTAATTAGGTCAGGCTGACTCCGCCCCCCGGGGGAAGCTGCTCGAAAGATCGATCGAGAGAGCACGAGAAGAGAAGCGTGAGCTAGAAGCTGCGCAAAATGTTGATTTATTAGAAGTTATTTTGTAGATATTTTGTTGTGAAACAAATTTGAATAGTATTTGGAAGAACTTACCTTTATCTCGTTGATCCGTGCAACTGTCGTTGTGCTGGAAATCCAGTGGAGTAGGCCATCATAGCGTCATCCGGTGAAAACCTGAAAGAAAATAAGAAGTATCATTAATAGACAAGGGAATCGGTGAGTTAAAATGTCTATTTTAACATACACGTTGAAATGTGGTGATTCAGTGGCGTATTGGTGTATTTTTGAGAGAAAAAATGTTCCTTTTCATATGGAGTAAATGTATACACTATTATAAAAATATGTACAGAGCTGTAAAACTGTAAGTTGAGCGAAATGTATGTAAAGTGGATTGATTGAGAATATTGTTCTGTGTGTGTGCACAGGCCAGTTTTGTTATCTTAGAAATAAGATTCTGGATCCTTCTATTCGTGGACTGCATTGATATCAACACTTAGATTGTGCACTGTTTGGAGATGGCGAGCCAACCGTAAAACGACGAGAGACACTTTGCATTTCATTGCCTCCAACGAAATATTTCACTGGGTTCTTGAACATTTGGGTTTGGAGTATTTACTTTTTTGAGCACAGATCATTCTTCATAAGGAACTGAGGAAAGAGAATATTATTGGTTATTATTTGGACTGACATTATTGAACTATACATTCTAAAAGTTATTGAACAGATTTTCGTTCATACGATTTTGTACATATAAATGTTTATGGTGTAAATTTGTATATGTGATTCCACATACATACTGGTATTTGGGTTATTGCTTTATATTTTTAAAGTTAAAATTCTAAAGTGTTAAAATTGAGCTAATATTGGCAGAAGGTCATATGTAAAGAAAGAAAGAGGGGATCAAACCTAGAATTGAACGCTTGAGTCAAATGCAAATTTAATTTATTTTGAGGGAAGGAATTTCTTGTGTGAAGTTTCCATCTAAAATTAATTTGGTTATTTTATTTGGTTAAAAGTCAAATTTAAGGTTGATTTATACACTTTTAATTTACATTTCTTTCTTTTTCCCTTCTATTCAGTGTTTGTGTCAGTAATTTGTGTATTCTGTCAAAATACAAGCCCAATCCTCTTACTTGCCTCTTACAACTTCTTGTGTCTTCTGATTAGTATTAATCTGGCCTAAAGTGATCCTGCAAGTAATTTAAGTAAATTCTAGTGAGCCATTGTTCTTTTTACTGTAAGTTAACCCCTGGTAGGCTGACAGGGGTTAAATCATTCATTATGGTGATGTCTGAGATCTTCTGTAAATTGGCACATTAAGCACATTTTATTGGTGTCGACAGGCTGAAACAAACTACAGGATCATTACCTTTGAAATTGCACTTCAGTTCTTGTCTTCACTTCCATTGGGTCTGAAATAAACATATTAAGTAGTTAGAATCAGTTCAAGGAGGATAAATGTGAATATTCAAGTGAACCCTGATTTAATAACTGAAAACAAGAGATCATGTGTCTGTCTATCAAATATCAGATCTATGATGAGCCAAAGTTTAGTTCTGTCATTCTACAGTCAAAATGTGAATAATAACTGCTGTACAAGAATACGATCTAAGTGCATGTCATATATCCCTAGACTATTTGGTTATTTTTCACAGCTCTTATGATTGTTATCTAACAATATATGAACTAAGTCAAACAAACTAGTGATCATCATGCATGAAACCATTCATAAATATGTAGATTTACAAACATTCACATCCGACTGTTATTTGTGTTATCAACATATTTAACTAACCTTACACATCTATTCAATAAAAATTTGACTGAATCCATTATATGACGTTAGTTACGTGTTTGTTTACCTCTTGTAGTACGTCCGTTCTCTCATCTATCTTCACTTTTTCAGGTTCGCGCTCTCCAGCTGCCGCAAACGCGCTCTCTAGCTGCCGCAAACGCGCTCTCAACTGTCGTGAACACCTACCGCACGCATTGAGCCAATAATATCTGTCTGCAGAGCCACAGTTTCACCCTAGCAGTTTTGCCCGCGCAAAAATTTAGTTATTATTTCTTTTGACTAAATCATGGTAAATCATGGTAAACTATGGTAAATCATGCTAGAATCACGGATCATACTAGAACGTGGTAAATCATAGTAAATAATGCTAGAACGTGGTAAATCGTGGTAAATTAGAAACATGGTAAATCATGCTCGAACGTGGTAAATCGTGGTAAATTAGAAACATGGTAAATCATGCTACAATGTGGTAAATCATGGTAAACTATGGTAAATAATGCTAGAATGTGGTAAATCATGGTAAACTATGGTAAATCATGCTAGAATGTGGTAAATCATGGTAAACTATGGTAAATAATGCTAGAATCATGGTAAATCATACTAGGCCGTGGTAAATTGTGGTAAACTATGGTAAATCCTGGTAAGCTATGGTAAATCATGAAATTATTCCATTCCAGTGCCGTAACATGCATCTCGACGACATAAAACTCTCACGACGAAGTGCGCATGCGTGGGCAAAACTGCTGTGGGGTAAAACTGTGGCTCTGCGGCTCTGCAGTCAGACCCTTCTCCATTGAGCAGCAAACGTTACTCGCTTGTTTCCACCGGCAGCGCTCGGTGACTCAAAATAACCGAGAGAAATAACAGCAGCACCACGTTAACCGAGCTGCTAAAAACATCTTTGTCTCATTCCAGTTTAGATCCAGTTTCATTTAATTTATCAAGCTGAGACAAACCTTTGAAATCTATTTTAAAATCTGTTCCTGCCTCAGAATTATAACAGTTTTAGAACATATATTATACAGAGCCTATAGATGGCACAAGTCAACAATATTCTTTCACAAACCTGAAGTGAATGTGAGAAATTTGTTAATTTATAAATAAATGACATCTATGAAAAAAATCTTTAATGTGTAACCGGTGGCTCCAGTTATGAGACACTTAATTCTGCATTGTGTAGATTTATGGATTTATACACGGGACAGCAGGCAGCAGTTTCGCTTTATCTTTTATTCCTCTTAGAGAGTGAATCACCCCTTGTTTTCTCCCCAATTCAGTTACAATTCAAAAGGGACAAAAAGGAGCATGAAACGGAAATTGAGCAGAGAAATGACAATATACAAGAAAATAGTTTAACACAGAAAACATACCTGATATAAAACACAAATATAAGCAGCCTCTTTGAGTGTGAATCGCCCTTTTGTTTTCTATAAAATAAATATGATGTGCACTTGTCACCATGTGCACTCAAAACATGACTATACATTCATAAATTATTAAATGGTATGCGAAAGATTTACAAATGTGTTGTACGTTATCATAAAAAATTTGATGAAAAAACAATGTACACAAAAAAAGAGAAAAGGAATAAATCCACTGGTTCAGGGCCCCACAAAAAATAGGTTATCCTCCAGCTGTAAAAAGTCTTCAGAGTATAGTCCAAATCGTATATCCTAGACCAGAGCGGGCACATATGAAACAGCTCCAAAGTCTACTACACAAAATCTCTATTCCCCAGAGATAATTACTCTGAGCTATGTTAGCCAAAAAACCATGCCACCTCACCAAACACCTGCCCTCCCCCTTTATTGGTAGGCCCATCATAATAAGAGTCCTTAGAGGCCAACCAAAAGTCCCCCTAATTCTCCCTCAAACAAAAAGGCACATGCAAATGCTCAAAATCAACATACATGCAAAAAACAAACAATGATCATTTAAGAATGGCATATGTACATATACAATGACCCTTATATATATATATATATATATATATATATATATAGTGAGCATCTTGCAGGGCTTTACTGTGGCAGTGTTACAGATTGAGATCTGGGGAATTTGGAGGCCAAGTCAACACCTGTGCTCCTCAAACCATTCCTGAACCATTTCTGCTTTGTGGCAGGGCGCATTATCCTGCTGAAAGAGGCCACAGCCACCAGGGAATACCGTTTCCATGAAAGGGTGTACATGGTCTGCAACAATGCTTAGGTAGGTGGTACGTGTCAAAGTAACATCCAGATGGATGGCAGGACCCAAGGTTTCCCAGCTGAACATTGCCCAAAGCATCACACTGCCTCCACTGGCTTGCCTTCTTCCCATAGTGCATCCTGGTGCCGTGTGTTCCCCAGGTAAGCGACGCACACGCACCTGGCCATCCACGTGATGTAAAAGAAAATGTGATTCATCAGACCAGGCCATCTTCATCTATTGCTCCGTGGTCCAGTTCTGATGCTCACGTGCCCACTGTTGGCGCTTTCGGCGGTGGACAGGGGTCAGCATGTGCACCCTGACTGGTCAGCGGCTATGCAGCCCCATACGCAACAAACTGTGATGCACTGTGTATTCTGACACCTTTCTATCAGAACCAGCATTAACTTCTTGAGCAATTTGAGCTACAGTAGCTTGTCTGTTTGATCGGACCACATGGGCCAGCCTTCGCTCCCCACGTGCATCAATGAGCCTTGGCCACCCATGACCCTGTCGCCGGTTCACCACTGTTCCTTCCTTGGAGCACTTTTGATAGATACTGACCACTGCAGACCGGGAACACCCCACAAGAGCTGCGGTTTTGGAGATGGTCTGACCCAGTCGTCTAGCCATCACAATTTGTCCCTTGTCAAACCTTGTCAAAAGTTTACACTTGTAAATGACTTGTATAACCGTACATGTAATTTACAGATTTAGTCAAATTCACTATAACAAACAGGTGAAGTGGTGAATGAAGTTTGAGGTTATGATGGTCATGTCCGATATCACTTGTCAGATATTATGCATACATCAAGTCTCCTTTTATGAATATGGTCCATTTCAAAGTGTTTATATCCAAAAGAAATGATGTTGGGAGATTTTCTTCTACCCTGTGTATTTAGAGCCACGCTGTATGTTTTTTCTGTGCTCGTGCTGCGTCACACAATCGCAGACTCTGATCACTGGTGTCGGTGGTTCCGTAGCTCACATTTTGTTCATCAATTGCGATGACATAAAAAGTACTTTAATAACTTTAGTTGTTATAAAGTCAATCTCAGAATCTCATAAAGTCAGTCACTGGATCTCAAGTCAAAGTCGTCATTTTCTTCATTTAGTCAAGCAAGTCTCAAGTCCTTAAATTTGTGACTCGAGTCCCCCACACCTGGTGTACAGAGCTTATGTCGTCACATGTTATCAGAAATTTTGTATTTCCCACTTCTGAAGTCGTGATTACGAACTCAATGCACTCAAATTTTCACTTGAGAGGGCATTCACGTCCAATTTTTTAGGAAACTAGTATTGACGATAATTCCGATAGTACGTGAAGGCAGCATTATAGACAACTTTTATGTTGCAGAGAAACGTGGAGAAATAACTGGTTTTATGTAATTAAACAAACAAAAGTAAAAAAAAAAAAAAACTTCCATGTTGAATTTAAAAACTCAAATTAAAGGAATTGTTTCATATATTGACAAGTGACTTGTTACATTTGTTTCCAGTCTCTTTTATTTTTGGTATTTCTTTGAGTAAGCGTCCAATCAAAGAATAATTCAATAATATTCACATGAATAAATTAATAAAGCACAAATCTTGTTGCATTTCACAGTAACACTAGTTTATTAGTTACACATGATTTCATGATTTACATTTTTGATCTGAAGAAAACATTTTCTCACTGTGACACAGAACAATGCTTTTTAATATGAGTCACTAGATTATTTGATCGGGTGAAACTCTTCTCACACTGAGTACAGTGGTACGGCTTCTCTCCAGTATGAACTCGCTCATGTGATTTCAGGTGTGCAGACTGAGCGAAACTCTGGTCACAATATGAGCACTTGTAAGGTTTTTCTCCAGTATGAATTCTTTGGTGCCGTTTCAGACGGTCATCTCTAGTAAAGCTCTTCCCACACTCAAAGCACATATAATCTCTCACTTCATCATGTGTTTTCTGGTGCAGTTTAAGACTGTACAGCCTTGAAAAACTCTTTCCACAGAGAGAACACACATGAGGCTTCTCATCTGAATGAACTTTAAGGTGTCGTTTTAGATTTGATGATGAAATAAACTCTTTACCACACTGATCACAGTTAAATGGTTTTTCTCCAGAGTGAATGTGCAGATGATACTTGAGATCAGCTAAATATTTGATATTCTTTCCACACTGAGTGCATGTATATGGTTTCTCTCCAGTGTGAATTCTCATGTGTTTGTTAAGGTCTCCTTTATGTGCGAAACTCCTTCCACACTGAGTGCATGTATGCGGTTTCTCTCCAGTGTGAACTCTCATGTGTGTTTTAAGGTTTCCTTTATATGGGAAACTCTTTCCACACTGAGTGCAGGTGTGCAGCTTTTTGGCTTTTGTTCTTTGAATTTTAAAGTTATGATGTTCCTCCTCCACTTCATTCAGTTCTTGTCTTTGCTCTTTTACTTCCACCTGGTCTAAAATACACATCAAGTTAGAATCAGTTCAAGTGAACCCTGATTTAACAGCAGAAAGCAACAGAGATCAGGTATCGTGCCAAAGTTTTATGTCATTCAATTTTTAATATAGTTAACAATATGTTTGTCAAGTACTATATACAAGGTTATTATCATTTAGATGCATTTCTCTATCGTTTATCATACATATACTGCTTATTAATTCACATCTAGCAAAGCAGTCAACAATGAAGAACCAAGAATGAACACCAACCTGTTTGTTCCTCAGTATCTTCATGTTTTATTCTGGATGGTTCTGGATCACTCATGTCTTCAATATCCTCTTTAATAAACTCCATCTTTAACAGTCACACAGATTTCAGCTGCTACACCTGGAGTTTGTCCTTCTCTTGTAGGATGATGTGAATATTCCCAGTATTTATTGGTGAATTGTTGTGGGAGGGGCTTCACTGCAGGTGTGAACTGTGATCACTGTGTTTTTATTCAATCTGCATTTAAAAAGTACAGGTCATAATGTTTAACTGAGCTGCTGAAAAGCCAAAACTTCCCTGTTTTCACCTCATTCATTATGGTGATGTCTGAGATCTTCTGTAAATTGGCACATTAAGCACATTTTATTGGTGTCAACAGGCTGAAACAAACTACAGCATCATTACCTTTTAAATTTCACTTGTTTTTGCTCTTTCACTTCCATTGAGTCTGAAATAAAATATTGAGTATTTAAAATCAGTTCAAGGAGGATAAATGTGAAAAATTAAAGAGAACCCTGATTTAATAACTGAAAACAAGAGATTATGTATCTGTCTATCAAATATCAGATTTTTGATGTACCAAAGGTTAGTTCTGTCATTGTCTTGTGTAACCGGTCCCACATGATGGGACGTTGACTTTGCGTTGTGTGTGCGAAGAACAAATGGACACCGAACAACTTCTTGGCTCTTTATTTTCTGACAAATGAAGAATTAATATTAATAAACAGACATTCTGTTGCTTCTCTCAATAACTTCATCATATTTGGCTCTGTGAGCCACAAGACATTCTCATCTCAGCTTAGCTTAGCGTGAACTGCATTTTATGTAAGAACATTTATAAAAGTTGCTCAAGGTAGGAGATGGCTAAAACAATAAACATATCAGAACAATGACAATTATGCTTGGTCAATGACATATCTGGACAAACGAAGAATTTATATTAATAAACATGCATTCTGTGGCATCTCTCAATAACTTCATCATCTGTCTGAGAACAACAGCGCATAAGTCATGCTAACACACATTCAATATAAACTTCGACAAAAATACTTAGTACACTTTAAGTATATTGTTCATGTCCAGCGACGTCTCCTGTCCACGTCCAGGGTCCAGCGACATCTCCTGTCCACGTCCAGCAACGTCTCCTGTCCACGTCCAGCGACGTCTCCTGTCAACGTCTAGAGTCCAGCGACATCTCATGTCCACGTCCAGAGTCCAGCGACATCTCCTGTCCACGTCCAGAGTCCAGCGAAGTCTCCTGTCCCTGACCAGAGTACAGCTACGGCTCCTGTCTGCGACCGGAGTCCAGCGAGGGCTCCAGCCTGTGACCAGAGTCCAGAGAGGGCTCCAGCCTGCGACCAGAGTCCAGCGACATCTCCTGTCCACGTCCAGAGTCCAGTGAGGGCTCCAGCCTGTGACCAGAGTCCAGAGAGGGCTCCAGCCCGTGACCAGAGTCCAGAGAGGGCTCCAGCTCCACAGCCCAGGTCCGCCCATGCCCCACGGCCCAGGCCCGCCACTGCCTTGTCCCCTGCACGGGCCTGGCCCACCATCCCTCCCCCAAGACCACCTCCGGTCCACCACCCACCTGGACTTTCTTTTTGTCTAGTTTTGGTCTTATGTTGGGCGTCGGGAGCCGCCCATAAAGGGGGGGATATGTCACGGTGTATTTTGGTTTTGTTTCATGTTCATGTTCTTATTTTGTTATGTTCAATGTCATGTTTTCTGGTTTGTCATGTGATTCCATTGTGCCCTCATGTGATCATGTCATGTGCTTCCCTAGTCTCTTGTGTCATGTTGTCATTGGTTCATTGTCTTGATTGCACAGATTAACGATCGATCCATCAACAAAATTAAACTCACTCATAGTCAAAAATGACTAAAACGTCATTCGAATTTGACAAATAATCAATTTTCTTGTTCCTAATAATCAACATAATGCAGGAGGAACTGTAATATGAACTGCAGCAGTGCTAAACTGCTCACTGCATCGTATAATTAACACACAAACTATCTATGTATGAATCAAACTCACTAAGCAACATTTTATTATATCCATGTGGTTAATTGCTCTGGAACGCAATCCTGCCTGTCTTGCCTGCACTTGAGACGGTGACTTGAGCTCCACTGACAGTCTGTCTACTCCTATTGGTTGTTGCTCGTGAAATTTGCTTCTCATTTGCATAAAGTTGACATTTCTGAAGTTTTGTTGCGTGTCTTGCGGCACTTGACACGCCTACATTCTGTCGTCAACGGTCACTGTCGCCCGTGTGGCCGGAAGTCGTCTGTGCTCCATTGAAATGAATGGGATCATGTCGCTTTGTCGCTGCGTGTCGCTGGCGGTGTGAACAGTGCTTCAGACGAGTACCTGATTGGCTGAAGGCAGTGAGCAACAAAATCTAATCACAAGTCAAGTCACGTTTATTTATATAGCACTTTTTACAATGCCAATTGTTTCAAAGCAGCTTCACAGTGTTAAACAGGAAAATAATGCAACCTAATTTGATTCGGCTATACAGCCACTCTGGAGAAAACAGTGATGTCATCCAGCTCAGTTCAGTTATCTTATAGTGTCAATGCGGGCAGATCAGTAATATAGTTGAATATTCAGTGTCCCCAACTGAGCAAGCCAAAAGCCAAAGATGAAAGAGACGACGGTGGCAAGGAACCAAAACTCCATCAGGTGACAGAATGGAGAAAAAAACCTTGGGAGAAACCAGGCTCAGTCGGGGTGCCAGTTCTCCTCTGGCCAACGAACAAACAGTGTATGATTATGATTCTCGCAACATTACAGGTCAGAAGTCATATTAGATCGGAATATTCAGAATATTTGTCCAGTTCCATCTGATTGAAGATCGGAGTCATCACGCCGGAGACGGGTTTGTTGAGGATGTTGTGTTGATGAGGCCTTCACAGGGGAGAGTCTAGTTGACAAACTCTCTGCAGACACTTCAGGGATGTGTTGGTCATGTCTAGGCGCAGGTCCACCATCTGATCTGGATATGGCCCGGATCCGGCTTACTGCAATAAACCTCGGAATAAACAGAGAGACTAACATTAGCGTAGATGCCATTCTTTTTATGATGTAACGAGTACATCAGGTGTTATGGGAAGTGTTCCCGGTTCCAGCTGACCTAGTTAATGCAGCCTAAAACAATCATTTAACTAATTTGAATAATATAAATTGATAATGTTCTATGTGTATGCCAAGTAGAGAGATGTGTTTTTAGTCTAGATTTAAACTGACAGAGTGTGTCTGCTTCCCGAACAATGCTAGGAAGACAGTTTAGGTGCTAAATAGGAAAAGGATCGACCGCCTGCAGTTGATTTTGATATTCTAGGTATTATCAACTGGCCAGAATTTTGAGACCGCAATAGACGTGATGGAGTATAATGCGTTAAGAGCTCGCTCAAGTACTGGGGAGCTAAACCATTTAGTGCTTTGTAAGTAATTAGCAAGATTTTAAAATGTATATGATGTTTAATAGGGAGCCAGTGTAGTGTTGACAGAACCGGGCTAATATGGTCATACTTCCTGGTTCTAGTAAGAACTCTAGCTGCTGCGTTTTGGACCAGCTGCAGTTTATTTATTAAGCAAGCAGGGCAACCACCCAGGAGAGCATTACAATAATCTAACCTTGAGGTCATGAACGCATGAATTAACTGTTCAGCATTTTGCATTGAAAGCATGTGCTGTAATTTTGATATATTTTTTACGATGGTAGAATGCATTTTACAGATGCTTGAAACGTGGCTTTCAAATGAAAGATTGGTATCAAAGAGCACACCCAGGTTCCTAACTGACGACGAGGGCTTGACAGAGCAGCCATAAAGTGTTAGACAGTATTCTAGGTTCCCTTTCAGTCAGTCACGTTCGACGTACGTCGGAACTGACCGACGAATTGGGGATCATTTTCAGAGACCAATCTACTTCGAGTGTATAAAAACGAGCCAATAACGTTGGCATGCGGTCCACGCACCGCCCCGCAGCGCGGGTATAAATACGGAAGTCCTCGCTTTCAACTTCGGAGCCGAACGGTCTACAGCCAGTCTGTTGCTGTTTCCAAGAGTGTTCTGTGCGAGTCTTTTTGAGGGAGATCGCTCTCTTGCTGGTGCTGGCGTGACGGTGCGATTCAGCGAGTGGCCGCTGCTACGTACACTGTGTGTGTTGGTTGGCTGGGCGTTCCGTTTACTGAGCGCTCACACACGGGCGTGCACTATTGGACCGCTGTGAGCCGCGGCCATCTCCCTGAGTGCCTCAGCACTCCTAAAAAGAGCATTTCCCTTCCTAAAAGAGCAACATGGTTTGACCCTGCGTCTTTTTCAAGATGTCATTCAAACCGTGTGTTTCTGGATGCCGTCGTTTTCTGTCCCCAGTTGACAGTCATGATCGCTGTCTCACGTGTTTGGGCGTTCAGCACGCTGAGGCGGCATTCGTGAATGACTCATGTTCCCATTGCAGGAACATGACCATCGCAGTTTTACGGTCTAGGCTCGAGTACCTCAGAAGGGGTGGAGTCCCATTGCGCATCCCCCAATCTAGTGGTCCTCCCGCTGCAAAGCAGAGGGCTGCTACTTTGGCTGATGCCTTTGGTGGAGACCTGAAGGTGACTGTGAGGGCTTCCCCGACGGGCCAACAAGCCCCTTGGGCCCCTCCGCTGCGCCGGTGGAGTTTCCGGAAGAGCGGCCTGGTCCTTCCCATGCGGGGCCGACCGTCTCTTTCGGGGCTCCGGCTGAGGATATGATCTCGATAGCTGCATCGGAGGACGAGCTAATGGGCTCTGGAGATTAGGATTCGGCTGTGTTACCCCCTTCTGGTGTGGTAGCGTTGCCCGAGTCAGATCCAGAGCTTACGGCTATGCTTTCCCGGGCCGCCGCGAGTGTTGGGCTCGAGTGGAACCCTCCACCGTGTCCCGAACCCTCGCGGCTGGACGATTGGTTCCTCGGGACGGCCCGTGCTGGTTCTCAGCGCCCCGCCCCGGTACCATTCTTTCCGGAAGTGCATCAGAAGCTCACGAAGTTGTGGACAGCGCCTTATAGCGCCAGAAACCGATCTAGTGACTCCTCCGTCCTCACTACCCTCGATGGTGGCGCGGCTAAGGGGTACGTGGGGATTCCCCCAGTCGAGCGGTCCGTGGCGATGCAACTGTGTCCCAGGGCTGCTGCGGACTGGCGGGCTAACCCACGTCTCACCTCCCGGGCGTGTAAGTTCTCGTCCAACCTAACGGGCAAGGCCTACACAGCCTGCGGGGAAGCCGCGTCATCTATGCATGCCATGGCGCTCCTGCAGGTCTACCAGGCCAAAGCGCTAAAGGATCTGCATGAGGGTAGTTCCAACCCAGGCGTGATGCAGGAACTGCGCACAGCGACGGACCTCGCCCTCCGGGCGACGAAAGTCACTGCGCGCTCCCTGGGTCAGGCGATGTCCACTCTGGTGGTCCAGGAGCGCCACCTGTGGCTGAACCTGGCAGACATGCGCGAGTCCGAGATCGGTTCTTCGACGCCCCTGTCTCCCAGGCCGGTCTTTTCGGTGACGCCATCGAGAGCTTCACCCAGCAGTTCTCGGTGGCCCAGAAGCAGACGGAGGCGATTAAAAATATCCTGCCCCGGCGACCAGCTACTGCCTCCACCCCGTCGGCGGCTACAGCGCCTCCGCCTACTCGTCGCCGAGGGCGTCCCCCTGCGTCTGCCTCCACCCCTGCCAAACCCAAGCAGCAGCCTCCACCCAGGCTCCACCCAGGCAGGAAGCAGGGCGCCGGAGGCAAGGGTGCCGCCCAACCTGCTCAGGGTCCCGCGAAGTCGGCCGGTAAATGGAAGGGTAAGCGGCCCTGAGACGGGCAGCCCAGGGACGGATGGATCTGCTCGGAGGGAGATGGTGTCCACACTCCTCCCCCCGGACCGGGGGGCCAACATTAAAACTCTGCCGCTGGCTCCTCGGAGTTCAGCGGTACCCACATTTTCAATAAAAGAGCAGTTTCCGTTGTCCCTGGGCTCCAAGAGGGCCAAGCCAGCTGTGTGCGACGCCCCCGGGCCTTGCCACTCCTGCCACTCCAGTCCTTATGAGTATTCCACCTCTCCTCCCCTGGAGGACGTGGCTCCGCAGCGTTCCGTCTCCCTGAGACAGGCACGCTTTCCCAGCGTAATCCAATAGTCACACTGAGTGGGTCTTGCAGAAACAGCAGTGACGGACCTTCCCTGCTTGGAGCCCTGACTCCTGCTCCAACCTAGGAGAACTCCAGTGAGCTCAAGCAGGGCGCTGGAAGGGCCAGCCTCCCTGGCGTGTTGGTAGGGATCCCCAATTCGTCGGTCAGTTCCGACGTACGTCGAACGTGACCGACTGTAAGGGAACGTCTCGGTTACGTATGTAACCCTCGTTCCCTGAAGGAGGGAACGGAGACGTACATCCCGGGGTGCTGTGCTTCCGCTGAAGGGCCGAGTCACTCTTTCGGCTCCTCAGTTGGAAAAGCGAGGATGCGGTATTCCACTTCTGTATTTATACCCGCGCTGCGGGGCGGTGCGGTGCGTGGACCGCATGCCAACGTTATTGGCTCGTTTTTATACACTCGAAGTAGATTGGTCTCTGAAAATGATCCCCAATTCGTTGGTCAGTTCCGACGTACGTCTCCGTTCCCTCCTTCAGGGAACGAGGGTTACATACGTAACCAAGACGTTACTACTTGTGGAGGTTTTTTGTCCAATAATGAAAAATTCTGTTTTTTTCTGAATTAAATTGCAGGAAATTATGCACTGTCTGATGCGATCCTGTAGTAGATGGTTGCATAGTTATATATTTTTTCCTAATATTATCAATCCTGCACGTAAAGAAGTTCATAAAGTCATTACAGCTGTGCTGTTTGCAAACGTCAGAAGTTGAAGCTTTATTTCTTATCTGTCAAGTCAAAGTCAAGTCATTTTCTTCATTTAGTCAAGCAAGTCTCAAGGCCTTAAATTTGTGACTCGAGCCCCACACCTGGTGTACAGAGCTTATGCCGTCACATGTTATCGGAAATTTCCTATTTCCCACTTCTGAAGTCATGATTACGAACTCAATGCATTCCAATTTTCACTTGAGAGGGCATTCACGTCCAATTTTTAACTAGGAAACTAGTATTGACGATAATTCCGATAATACGTGAAGGCAGCATTATAGACAACTTTTATGTTGCAGAGAAACGTGGAGAAATAACTGGTTTTATGTAATTAAACAAAAGTCAAAAAACAAAAAACAAAACCTCCATGTGCCACATGCGTCCAATCAATGAATCGTCCAATCAAAGAATAATTCAATGATCTTCACATGAATAATTTAATAAAGCACAAATCTTGTGGCATTTCACAGCAACACTAGTTTATTAGTTCATTAACTACACATGATTTCATGATTTACATTTTTGATCTGAAGAAAACATTTGCTCACTGTGACACAGAACAATGCTTTTTAATATGAGTCACTAGATTATTTGATCGGGTGAAACTCTTTCCACACTGAGTGCAGGTGTGCAGCTTTTAGGCTTTTGTTCTTTGAGTTTTAAAGGTATGATGTTCCTCCTTCACTTCATTCAGTTCTTGTCTTTGCTGTTTCACTTCCACCTGGTCTAAAATACACATCAAGTTAGAATCAGTTCAAGTGAACCCTGATTTAACAGCAGAAAGCAACATAGATCAGGTATCAGATCTTTCATGTGGCAAAGGTTTGTTCTGTCATTTACTTGTTAATATAGTTAACAATATGCTTGACAAGTACTATATACACAAGGTTATGATCATTTAGATGCATTTCTCTATCATTTATCATCCATATACTGCTTATTAATCCACATCTACCAAATCAGTCAACAATGAAGAATCAAGAATGGACACCAACCTGTTTGTTCCTCAGTATCTTCATGTTTTATTCTGGATGGTTCTGGATCACTCATGTCTTCAATCTCCTCTTTAATAAACTCCATCTTTAACAGTCACACAGATTTCAGCTGCTACATCTGGAGTTTGTCCTTCTCTTGTAGGATGATGTGAATATTCCCAGTATTTATTGGTGAATGTTGTGGGAGGGGCTTCACTGCAGGTGTGAACTGTGATCACTGCGTTTTGATTCAATCTGCATTTAAAAAGTACAGGTCATAATGTTTAACTGAGCTGCTGAAAAGCCAAAACTTCCCTGTTTTCACCTCATTCATTATGGTGATGTCTGAGATCTTCTGTAAATTGGCACATTAAGCACATTTTATTGGTGTCAACAGGCTGAAACAAACTACAGGATCATCACCTTTGAAATTTCACTCCAGTTCTTGTTTTTGCTCTTTCACTTCCATCGGGTCTGAAATAAACATATTAAGTAGTTAGAATCAGTTCAAGGAGGATAAATGTGAAGATTCAAGTGAACCCTGATTTAATAACCGAAAACAAGTGAGATCATGTGTCTGTCTATCAAATATCAGATCTATGATGAGCCAAAGGTTAGTTCTGTAATTCTCTCAAAATGTGAATAATAACTAGCTTAGAAATCTAGACGCACCCTAGCGGCAGCAAATATAATTTGCAGTCAGGGCGTCTAGCAACTCTCCGTTGGCTTGCGAGCTGGAAAAACCAAACTCTAGTCAGGCCAATCACATCGTGTATAGAGTTGGTGGGCGGGCTTAACATAATGACGGCAGAGTTGCGACGGTTCCGGATGCTACTTGAAAACAAAGAAGCTGGCGAACAGCGGTCTTACGAATCGGCTTTGGTCGCGACTCTGGAAGACCTGGAGTTAAGCTTTTCTTTGAGAAAAGAACAAAGAACGGCACTGAAGTCATTCTTAAAAAAGGAGTTTTGCCGAACGGATACGGCAAAAGTTTAATCTATCAACTAGCTCTGCTTCACATTCTTCGTTGCTCTGGTTGGTTGTAGCGCTATCCTATTGCGTGCAGAGAGAATTTGAAAGACAACCGTTTATCCCACCCCTCGGATTGAGCCCTGCCAATGGTGTGTTCCCAGACCCAACATCTTGATGTGGGTCTGGCTTGTCAGGCTAAATAATAACTGCTGTACAAGATTATGATCTAAGTGCATGTCATATATCCCTAGACTATTTGGTTATTTTTCACAGCTCTTATGATTGTTATCTAACAATATATGAACTAAGTCAAACAAGCTAGTGATCATCATGCACAAAACAATTTATAAATATGTAGATTTACAAACATTCACATCCAACTGTTATTTGTGTTATTGACATATTTAACTAATCCCTTGTGAAAAAGAAGTGTGCCTAATTGTATTGAAAGTGTACTTTTTGTGTACTTCAAATCTTAAAAGTATACTTTTTAAAAAGTCCACTTGAAGGTAATATGATATAATTTAAAGGCCACTTAAGTTTTACTTAAAGAGAATACACTTTCATGACAATATTTCTAAACACACTTAAGTGCACTTTTTTAAAAAGCACTTTGTAATCATATTAAACATTTTAAATAATTTTGATTTTATGTTTTAAATAAGTACACTTTTGATGTATTGACTAATATACTAAAGCACATGGAAAATAATTGATTTTAATTTCAACTTAAGTGTGTTGTCCAAAATTACATTTGTTAATGTATTTTAAATGTGTTTAGTCTATAATATATACTGGGTGCATTAATACACTTTAAATGTATTTTTCATCTAAACTTCAATACACTTGCTTATACAGTGTACTCCAGTACAAGTTATTGGTGAAATTATCATCACCAGCTCCTGCTCTATGAACTCAACTACAAGTGTCTGTTTTCTACATAATATTTGACAAAGTGTAATTTATGATGAACACTGTATTTGTACTTAATGTAATAGTAATGTAGCTACTGTACTTTACATCTGTATACAGAATACTTTCAATATCATTATGTTGTTCTACGTTGATTAAACACATTTAATTGCATTAATTGCAAGCAAAAGTTTAACAAATCTAAACTCTAATTTTAATCAAACTACACTACAGTGTAAAAATGATTAACTTTTAGTTAGGTGAATGAGTAAAGCTCTGTGAACTTACAGACTAACTACACAATGAGTTAGATCAACTTCAACTTGAACAGAAATGGAAAACCTGAAATAAATAGCATTTAACCATGCACGAAATATCAACTTTTTGTTTAATGCGCATGCGCTAAAAATACTACGTCATGATGGCGCATGTAACGCAGCTGACGTGGAAGCAGATGAAGACGATGGTGAAGAGAACCCAAGTGCAGTTTATTTACAGTGTCCAAAGATCCAATACATGAAACATAAAATATAAACAAAATCCAAAACATGAAACAAAACTTGACTATGAACAAACCTTGATTAATGGACACATGGAACAGCATACATACTTCAATTACCAACCAAGAAACATGGCATACAAACAGGTTTAAATACAGGACTATAGGGATCACATGACAAAAACAACCAGTGAGAACAAGGCACATGAAACAAGGGAACCAATCAGAATATGACACATAACTAAACCAACCAATAGGAACATAACACGAGACTAGGAAAGCACATGACATGATCACATGATGGGGAGGGAATCACATGACAAGACTAGGAACTGAAACATGACTATGAAATTACAAAATAAAAGACATCAAACATAAACGTAAAACAAAACCCAAAACCAACCGTGACAGCGCAATACTTCACCAGAGTTTGAAAAAAATGCACTACCCACCATGTTTCTGTAATCGTGATGCGCGAGGAAACTGAAACGGATCAAACAAGAAGAGAACAAAGGGGCGCCACATTTGGATGATTACAGATGAGACGTTATGTGCTGCAAATAATGAGTCAAGTAAGTATCTTGATATATGCTTTCTTTAGTTTTCACTATAACATGGCTCTTATTGCGGTTAAGAGTGTATTTAGTTTAATCACAGATAGTATAGATGTAATATGGACTCGGGAGGTGAATTAATGTTTCCTATAATTTATCTGTGATTGCATTATAATAATTTTTAAAATATCGGAATGTGATCACGTTTGTGGGCGTTCGAGGAATTTGAAAATACAATATTTTAATTGAACTCTGACTTTTTAAATAATTTGAAACTAAATGACTTAATTAAAGTTAAATGTGCTGAACGAAATTCAAAGATCCGGTCTTGTAACATTCAAAGACATTTATATAAATGTAATCCATATAATCGATATTATAACCACCACTAATATTCAGTATATCACCACCTCTAGAAATAATTCTTGTAATGTATTTTTTTCCCTTTTCTTTTTGTATTTGAAGAGTGAGATTACTATTATACAGTTACTATTTGTGTTTGTAATATGTAATATTTTGTGCTTATCCGGATTTATTCATTTTGTAGGATCCGCAGATTTGTTATTGGCGATCCAGTGCAAGCTGTGTGGAATCACAGAGCCGTATTGATGAGGTGATGTTAGAAGCTTTGTCATGAATTCTTGCCCAGCCCGCACACCCTGATCACACACTACAAGATAAAACACTACTATCAATTCACTAACTATCCTTATAGCTTTTAAACACTTTGAATCTTTTCCATTTGCAAGTAATAAATTCCCACCTGTGCATTTAAAGCCCAGTGTCAGTGAAGATGGTGTGGTCAGTGGAATCCTGGTGCTTGTGGGAAACGTGAGGGAACCTCTCCCAGCATTCTACTACGATGTTGCCCTGATGACTGAGGTAATTCATCAAAAGATTAGCAGAATAAACTGCTTTATCATGGCAGTACTAAGTAAAATGACAACATGCACATTTTTATGATCCCTCTTATTGCTAAAATGGTTAACATTTATTAACAGATACTGCAAGGTGTATATAAACTTTGGAGCGCAACTACATATCTATCGCTTTCAAGTAAAAAAAAACGAACCAAAAAAAAACCTCCATGTTGAATTTAAAAACTCAAATTGAGGGAATTTTTTTCATATATTGACAAATAACTGGTTGTTTTTTTTCCCTTACATTTGTTTCCAGTCTCTTTTAATTTTGGTATTTCTTTGAGTAAGCATCCAATCAAAGAATATTTCAATGATCTTCACATGAATAAATTAATAAAGCACAAATCTTGTGGCTTTTCACAGCAACACTAGTTTATTAGTTCATTAACTACACATGATTTCATGATTTACATTTTTGATCTGAAGAAAACATTTGCTCACTGTGATGCAGAACAATGCTTTTTAATATGAGTCACTAGAGTACTTGAATGTCTAAAACTCATCTCACACTGAGTACAGTGGTACGGCTTCTCTCCAGTATGAACTCGCTCATGTGATTTCAGGTGATGAGACCGAGTGAAACTCTTGTCACAATATGAGCACTTGTACGGTTTATCTCCGGTATGAATTCTTTGGTGCTGTTTCAGATGGGCAGCTGCAGTAAAGCTCTTCCCACAGTCAAAGCACATATAATCTCTCACTTCATTATGTGTTTTCTGGTGCCGTTTAAAACCGTCCAGCCTTGAAAAACTCTTTCCACAGTGAGAACACACATGAGGCTTCTCATCTGAATGAACTATCAGGTGTTTTTTTAGATTTGATGATGAAATAAAATCTTTACCACACTGATCACAGTTAAATGGTTTTTCTCCAGAGTGAATGCGCAGATGATACTTGAGATCAGTTACACATGTGAAACTCTTTCCACACTGAGTGCATGTATACGGTTTCTCTCCAGTGTGAATTCTCATGTGTTTGTCAAGGTTTCCTTTATATGGGAAACTCTTTCCACACTGAGTGCATGTATACGGTTTCTCTCCAGTGTGAATTCTCATGTGTTTGTCAAGGTGTCCTTTATATGGGAAACTCTTTCCACACTGAGTGCATGTGTGCAGCTTTTTGGCTTTTGTTCTTTGAGTTTTAAAGGTATGATGTTCCTCCTCCACTTCATTCAATTCTTGTCTTTGCCGTTTCACTTCCACCTGGTCTAAAATACACATCAAGTTAGAATCAGTTCAAGTGAACCCTGATTTAACAGCAGAAAGCAACAGAGATCAGGTTTCAGATCTTTCATGTGGCAAAGGTTTGTTCTGTCATTCAATTTTTAATATAGTTAACAATATGCTTGACAAGTACTATGTACAAGGTTATGATCATTTAGATGTATTTCTCTATCATTTATCATCCATATACTGCTTATTAATTCACATCTACCAAAGCAGTCAACAATGAAGAATCAAGAATGGACACCAACCTGTTTGTTCCTCAGTATCTTCATGTTTTATTCTGGATGGTTCTGGATCACTCATGTCTTCAATCTCCTCTTTAATAAACTCCATCTTTAACAGTCACACAGATTTCAGCTGCTACATCTGGAGTTTGTCCTTCTCTTGTAGGATGATGTGAATACTCCCAGTATTTATTGGTGAATGTTGTGGGAGGGGCTTCACTGCAGGTGTGAACTGTGATCACTGCGTTTTGATTCAATCTGCATTTAAAAAGTACAGGTCATAATGTTTAACTGAGCTGCTGAAAAGCCAAAAGTTCAAAAGCCATTCATTATGGTGATGTCTGAGATCTTCTGTAAATTGGCACATTAAGCACATTTTATTGGTGTCGACAGGCTGAAACAAACTACAGCATCATCACCTTTGAAATTTCACTTGTTTTTGCTTTTTCACATCCATCGGGTCTGAAATAAACATATTAAGTAGTTTGAATCAGTTCAAGGAGGATAAATGTGAAGATTCAAGTGAACCCTGATTTAATAACTGAAAACAAGAGCTCATGTATCTGTCTATCAAATATCAGATTTTTAATGAGCCAAAGGTTAGTTCTGTCATTCTCTCAAAATGTGAATGAGAACTGCTGTACAAGATTATGATCTAAGTCCCATAGGGTAAAAAAAATATATATTTTAAAATATATTTTCACATATATTTCAAAATACACAAAAAATGGCCAAAAAATATATTTGCAAAAATATATTTACATACAGTGGGGAGAACAAGTATTTGATACACTGCCGATTTTGCAGGTTTTCCTACTTACAAAGCATGTAGAGGTCTGTAATTTTTTATCATAGGTACTCTTCAACTGTGAGAGACGGAATCTAAAACAAAAATCCAGAAAATCACACTGTATGATTTTTAAATAATTAATTTGCATTTTATTGCATGACATAAGTATTTGATCACCTACCAACCAGTAAGAATTCCGGCTCTCACAGACCTGTTAGTTTTTCTTTAAGAAGCCCTCCTGTTCTCCACTCATTACCTGTATTAACTGCACCTGTTTGGACTAGTTACCTGTGTAAAAGACACCTGTCCACACACTCAATCAAACAGACTCCAACCTCTCCACAATGGCCAAGACCAGAGAGCTGTGTAAGGACATCAGGGATAAAATTGCAGACCTGCACAAGGCTGGGATGGGCTACAGGACAATAGGCAAGCAGCTTGGTGAGAAGGCAACAACTGTTGGCGCAATTACTAGAAAATGGAAGAAGTTCAAGATGACGGTCAATCTCCCTCGGTCTGGGGCACCATGCAAGATCTCACCTCGTGGGGCATCAATGATCATGAGGAAGGTGAGGGATCAGCCCAGAACTACACGGCAGGACCTGGTCAATGACCTGAAGAGAGCTGGGACCACAGTCTCAAAGAAAACCATTAGTAACACACTACGCCGTCATGGATTAAAATCCTGCAGCGCACGCAAGGTCCCCCTGCTCAACTCAGCGCATGTCCAGGCCCGTCTGAAGTTTGCCAATGACCATCTGGATGATCCAGAGGAGGAATGGGAGAAGATCATATGGTCTGATGAGACAAAAATAGAGCTTTTTGGTCTAAACTCCACTCGCCGTGTTTGGAGGAAGAAGAAGGATGAGTATAACCCCAAGAACACCATCCCAACCGTGAAGCATGGAGGTGGAAACATCATTCTTTGGGGATGCTTTTCTGCAAAGGGGACAGGAGCAATCAACAGGCTCTTGAGATCTTGGCCAACAACCTCCTTCCCTCAGTAAGAGCATTGAAGATGGGTCGTGGCTGGGTCTTCCAGCATGACAACGATCCAAAACACACATCCAGGGCAACTAAGGAGTGGCTCCGTAAGAAGCATCTCAAGGTCCTGGAGTGGCCTAGCCAGTCTCCAAACCTGAACCCAATAGAAAATCTTTGGAGGGAGCTGAAAGTCCGTCTGCAGTTGATCCTACACGGCAGGACCTGGTCAATGACCTGAAGAGAGCTGGGACCACGAAGAATCCCAACCGTGAAGCATGGAGGTGGAAACATCATTCTTTGGAGATGCTTTTCTGCAAAGGGGACAGGACGACTGCACCGTATTGAGGGGAGGATGGATGGGGCCATGTATCGCGAGATCTTCAAATCAAATCACCTTTATTTATATAGCGCTTTTTACAATGCCAATTGTTTCAAAGCAGCTTCACAGTGGTAACAGGAAAATAATGCAACAGAATTTGATTCGGCTGTACAGCCGCTCTGGTGAAAACGGTGATGTCATCCAGCTCATTTCATTTATCATATAGTGTCAATGCGGGCAGATCAGTAATATAGTTGAAATTTAAGTGAAATTTAAGTGTCCCCAACTGAGCAAGCCAAAAGCCAAAGGCGACAGTGGCAAGGAACCAAAACTCCTTCAGGGCCAGAAAGGAGAAAAAAACCTTGGGAGAAACCAGGCTCAGTCGGGGGGTGCCAGTTCTCCTCTGGCCGACGAACAAATAGTGTATGATTATGATTCTGGCAACATTACAGATCAGAAGTCATATTAGATCAATAGACATTCGTACGATCATTCGAAAGATTGGAGTCGTCACGCCGGGGATGGGTTTAATGAGGATGTCGTGTCGATGCGGCATTTACAGGGGGGAGTTTAATTGACACGCTCTCTGCAGACACTTCAGGGATGCGTTGGTCATGTCCAGGCGCAGGTCCACCATCTGATCTGGATACGGCCCAGATCCGGCTGACTGCAGTAAACCTCGGGATAAACAGAGAGACAAACATTAGCGTAGATGCCATTCTTCTTATGATGTAACGAGTACATCAGGTGTTATGGGAAGTGTTCCCAATTCCGGCTGACCTAGTTAATGCAGCCTAAAACAATCATTTAACTGATTTGAATAATATAAATTAAAAATGTTTTATGTGTATGCCATAGTAAAGAGATGTGTTTTTAGTCTAGATTTAAACTGACAGAGTGTGTCTGCTTCCCGAACAATGCTAGGAAGACTGTTCCAGAGTTTAGGTGCTAAATAGGAAAAGGATTGACCGCCTGCAGTTGATTTTGATATTCTAGGTATTATCAACTGGCCAGAATTTTGAGACTGCAATAGACGTGATGGAGTATAATGTGTTAAGAGCTTGCTCAAGTACTGGGGAGCTAAACCATTTAGTGCTTTAAGTAATTAGCAAGATTTTAAAATGTATACAATGTTTAATAGGGAGCCAATGCAGTGTTGCCAGAACCGGGCTAATATGCTCATACTTCCTGGTTCTAGTAAGAACTCTAGCTGCTGCGTTTTGGACCAGCTGCAGTTTATTTATTAAGCGAGCAGGGCAACCACCCAGTAGAGCATTACAATAATCTAGCCTTGAGGTCATGAACGCATGAACTAACTGTTCAGCATTTTGCATTGAAAGCATGTGCCGTAATTTAGATATATTAAGATGGTAGAATGCAGTTTTACAGATGCTAGAAACGTGGCTTTCAAATGAGAGATCAAAGAGTATCAAAGAGCACACCCAGGTTCCTAAATGATGACGAGGACTTGACAGAGCAGCCATCAAGTGTTAGACAGTATTCTAGGTTACTACTTGTGGAGTTTTTTTGTCCAATGATTAAAAATTCATTTTTTTCTGAATTAAGTTGCAGAAAATTACTAGTCATCCAATTTTTTATATCAGCTATGCATTCCGTTAATCTTGTGAATTGGTAAGTTTCGTCAGGGCGTGAAGAAATATAGAGCTGAGTATCGTCAGCATAACAATGAAAACTAACGCCATGCTTCCTAACGATAGCTCCCAGTGGTAGCATGTACAGGGTGAAAAGCAACGGTCCTAGCACTGAGCCCTGCGGTACTCCATACTGAACTTGTGATCGGTGTGACATCTCTTCATTTACTGAAGAGTAATTAATGATATTAAGAAGAGGATCTATGACCTCTGGAAGCATCTCTTTTAGTAGTTTAGTCGGTATAGGGTTGAGCATACATGTTGTTGATTTTGATGATTTAACGAGTTTAGCCAATTCTTCTTCTCCTATAGCAGTGAATGAGTGTAATTTTTCCTCAGTGACACTACAATGCACTGTCTGATGTGATACTGTAGTAGACGGCTGCATGGTTATAATTTTTTTCCTAATATTATCAATCTTACAAGTAAAGAAGTTCATAAAGTCATTACTGCTGTGCTGTTTACAAACATCAGAAGGTGAAGCTTTATCTTTGGTTAATTTAGCCACGGTATCGAATAAATACCTAGGGTTGTGTTTGTTTTCTTCTAAGAGAGTCGAGAAATAAGCAGATCTAGCAGTTTTTACGGCCTTTCTGTATGCAATCATGCTCTCTTTCCACGAAATGCGAAAAACTTCCAGTTTTGTTTTCTTCCAGCTGCGCTCCATTTTTCTGGCTGCTGTTTTAAGGGCCCGGGTGTGCTCGTTGTACCACGGCGTTGGACTATTTTCTTTAATCTTCTTTAAGCGCCGGGGAGCAACTGTGTCTAAAGTGCTGGAAAAGAGAGACTCAGTAGTTTCTGTTGCAACATCGAGTTCCTCTAGGCTATCTGGGATGCTGAGGAGATGAAACTAATGAAGAAGATTATTTACAAAGCAATCTTTAGTCGCAGCAGTGATAGTCCTGCCATATTTGAAGCGAGGGGATGGCTTTGAAGCCTTTGCTAAATTAAGTGTACATGATACTAGGTAATGATCTGAGATGTCATCGCTCTGCTGCAGAATTTCAACGGTATCAACATTTATTCCATGTGACAATATTAGGTCTAAAGTATGATTACGCCAATGAGTAGGTCCTGACACGTGTTGCCTAACTCCAATAGAGTTTAGAATGTCTCTAAATGCCAATCCCAATGCGTCTTTTTCATTTCAAACTCGTTAAATCATCAAAATCAACAACATGTATGCTCGACCCTATACCGACTAAACTACTAAAAGTGATGTTTTCAGAGGTCATAGATCCTCTTCTTAATATCATTAATTCATCCTTGACATTAGGATATATACCGAAAACTTTTAAGTTGGCTATTATTAAACCACTTATTAAAAAAACGCAACTTGATCCTACAGAATTAGTCAATTACAGGCCAATCTCAAATCTACCCTTTCTGTCAAAAATACTAGAAAAGGAAATGTCCTCACAATTATGCTCCTTTTTAGAAAGAAATGGTACCTGTGAGGATTTCCAGTCAGGATTTAGACCGTATCATAGTACTGAGACTGCTCTCATCAGAGTTACAAATGATTTACTCTTATCATCCGATCGTGGTTGTATCTCTCTATTAGTGTTACTCGATCTTAGCGCTGCATTCGATACTATCGACCACAACATTCTTTTGAATAGACTCGAAAATTATGTTGGCATTAGTGGAATTTCATTGGCATGGTTTAAATCATACTTATCTGACCGTTATCAGTTTGTAGCAGTAAATGAAGAGATGTCACACCGATCACAAGTTCAGTATGGAGTACCGCAGGGCTCAGTGCTAGGACCGTTGCTTTTCACCTTGTACATGCTACCACTGGGAGATATCATTAGGAAGCATGGCGTTAGTTTTCATTGTTATGCTGACGATACTCAGCTCTATATTTCTTCACGCCCTGACGAAACTTACCAATTCACAAAATTAACAGAATGCATAGCTGATATAAAAAATTGGATGACTAGTAATTTCCTGCAACTTAATTCAGAAAAAAATGAATTTTTAATCATTGGACAAAAAAACTCCACAAGTAATAACCTAGAATACTGTCTAACACTTGATGGCTGCTCTGTCAAGTCCTCGTCGTCAGTTAGGAACCTGGGTGTGCTCTTTGATACCAATCTCTCATTTGAAAGCCACGTTTCTAGCATCTGTAAAACTGCATTCTGCCATCTTAAAAATATATCTAAATTACGGCACATGCTTTCAATGCAAAATACTGAACAGTTAGTTCATGCGTTCATGACCTCAAGGTTAGATTATTGTAATGCTCTACTGGGTGGTTGCCCTGCTCGCTTAATAAATAAACTGCAGCTGGTCCAAAACGCAGCAGCTAGAGTTCTTACTAGAACCAGGAAGTATGACCATATTAGCCCGGTTCTGGCAACACTGCATTGGCTCCCTATTAAACATCGTATACATTTTAAAATCTTGCTAATTACTTACAAAGCACTAAATGGTTTAGCTCCCCAGTACTTGAGCGAGCTCTTAACGCATTATACTCCATCACGTCTATTGCGGTCTCAAAATTCTGGCCAGTTGATAATACCTACAATATCAAAATCAACTGCAGGCGGTCGATCCTTTTCCTATTTAGCACCTAAACTCTGGAACAGTCTTCCTAGCATTGTTTGGGAAGCAGACACACTCTGTCAGTTTAAATCTAGACTAAAAACACATCTCTTTACTATGGCATACACATAAAACATTTTTAATTTATATTATTCAAATCAGTTAAATGATTGTTTTAGGCTGCATTAACTAGGTCAGCTGGAACTGGGAACACTTCCCATAACACCTGATGTACTCGTTACATCATAAGAAGAATGGCATCTACGCTAATGTTAGTCTCTCTGTTTATCCCGAGGTTTACTGCAGTCAGCCGGATCTGGGCCGTATCCAGATTAGATGGTGGACCTGCGCCTGGACATGACCAACGCATCCCTGAAGTGTCTGCAGAGAGCGTGTCAATTAAACTCCCCCCTGTAAATGCCGCATCGACACGACATCCTCATTAAACCCGTCCCCGGCGTGACGACTCCAATCTTTCGAATAATCCTACGAATATCTATTGATCTAATATGACTTCTGACCTGTAATGTTGCCAGAATCATAATCATACACTATTTGTTCGTCGGCCAGAGGAGAACTGGCACCCCGACTGAGCCTGGTTTCTCCCAAGGTTTTTTTCTCCATGGCCCTGAAGGAGTTTTGGTTCCTTGCCACCGTCGCCTTTGGCTTTTGGCTTGCTCAGTTGGGGACACTAAATATTCAACTATATTATTGATCTGCCCGCATTGACACTATATGATAATTGAAATTAGCTGGATGACATCACCGTTTTCACCAGAGCTGCTGTACAGCTGAATCAAATTCTGTTGCATTATTTTCCTGTTTAACACTGTGAAGCTGCTTTTAAACAATTGGCATTGTAAAAAGCGCTATATAAATAAAGGTGATTTGATTTTGATTTGAGTTTTGATCGCTACTATGCTATGTTCCATCCACATTTGCATTTTGTCTACGTAGGCTTCTATACGATTGAAAATGTATTTTCTTGCCCCTGAAATACATTTTGAAATATATTTTGGTATATGAAGGATGGAACAAAATATATTTTCACTTTCAAAAATATATTTCATCGAACTTCACTGTTTACAACATACAGTGGGGAGAACAAGTATTTGATACACTGCTGATTTTGCAGGTTTTCCTACTTACAAAGCATGTAGAGGTCTGTAATTTGTATCATAGGTACACTTCAACTGTGAGAGACCGAATCTAAAACAAAAATCCAGAAAATCACATTGTATGATTTTTAAATAATTAATTTGCATTTTATTGCATGAAATAAGTATTTGATCACCTACCAACCAGTAAGAATTCTGGCTCTCACAGACCTGTTAGTTTTTCTTTACGAAACCCTCCTGTTCTCCACTCATTACCTGTATTAACTGCACCTGTTTGAAGTCGTTACCTGTATAAAAGACACCTGTCCACACACTCAATCAAACAGACTCCAACCTCTCCACAATGGCCAAGACCAGAGAGCTGTGTAAGGACATCAGGGATAAAATTGTAGACCTGCACAAGGCTGGGATGGGCTACAGGACAATAGGCAAGCAGCTTGGTGAGAAGGCAACAACTGTTGGTGCAATTATTAGAAAATGGAAGAAGTTCAAGATGACGGTCAATCTCCCTCGCTCTGGGGCACCATGCAAGATCTCACCTCGTGGGGCATGATCCAGAACTACACGGCAGGACCTGGTCAATGACCTGAAGAGAGCTGGGACCACAGTCTCAAAGAAAACCATTAGTAACACACTACGCCGTCATGGATTAAAATCCTGCAGCTCACGCAAGGTCCCCCTGCTCAAGCCAGCGAATGTCCAGGCCCGTCTGAAGTTTGCCAATGACCATCTGGATGATCCAGAGGAGGAATGGGAGAAGGTCATGTGGTCTGATGAGACAAAAATAGAGCTTTTTGGTCTAAACTCCACTCGCCGTGTTTGGAGGAAGAAGAAGGATGAGTACAACCCCAAGAACACCATCCCAGCCGTGAAGCATGGAGGTGGAAACATCATTCTTTGGGGATGCTTTTTTGCAAAGGGGACAGGACGACTGCACCGTATTGAGGGGAGGATGGATGGGGCCATGTATCGCGAGATCTTGGCCAACAGCCTCCTTCCCTCAGTAAGAGCATTGAAGATGGGTCATGGCTGGGTCTTCCAGCATGACAACGACCTGAAACACACAGCCAGGGCAACTAAGGAGTGGCTCCGTAAGAAGCATCTCAAGGTCCTGGAGTGGCCTAGCCAGTCTCCAGACCTGAACCCAATAGAAAATCTTTGGAGGGAGCTGAAAGTCCATATTGCCCAGCGACAGCCCCGAAACCTGAAGGATCTGGAGAAGGTCTGTATGGAGGAGTGGGCCAAAATCCCTGCTGCAGTGTGTGCAAACCTGGTCAAGAACTACAGGAAACGTATGATCTCTGTAATTGCAAACAAAGGTTTCTGTACCAAATATTAAGTTCTGCTTTTCTGATGTATCAAATACTTATGTCATGCAATAAAATGCAAATTAATTACTTAAAAATCATACAATGTGATTTTCTGGATTTTTGTTTTAGATTCCGTCTCTCACAGTTGAAGTGTACCTATGATAAAAATTACAGACCTCTACATGCTTTGTAAGTGGGCAAACCTGCAAAATCGGCAGCGTATCAAATACTTGTTCTCCCCACTGTACATTTACCATATATTTAAATTATATTCATAAATTATTAAATGGTATGCGAAAGATTTACAAATGTGTTGTACGTTATCATAAAAAATTTGATGAAAAAACAATGTCCACAAAAAAAGAGAAAAGGAATAAATCCACTGGTTCACAAAAAATAGGTTATCCTCCAGCTGTAAAAAGTCTTCAGAGTATATTCCAAAACATATATCCTAGACCAGAGCGGGCACATATGAAACAGCTAGTGATGTGACATTTGAACCGAGGCATCGGAGCTTGTGTCGAGAATAAATGGGCGTGCCAGATGAAGCCCGATTCGAGGCTTGTGGCCTCGGTTTGTGTGGAATACGTCATCGGTTCGGTCTGAGTGTAGCTTTGGGTTCGAAACTCGCGCCACCTTGTGGTTGTTGTGGCGTTTCAGAGAAGTGTCAGGAGCAGTAGAAGTGTGAGTGTCAAAGTCAGAGAGTTGTGTCATTGTCGTTATTGTGGTTCATATGTGTCATATGTGTGGGCTTTATTACAGTATATGACATTATTACTATTAGGTTAGATAGTTTTTCTCTAATAGAGTTTTTTCTCTATTATTAGGTGTCCTTTGGCATCTGCTGGATAGCACGGTTGATCACAGTATAAATAAATAATTAATTAACAATGTGTCTGACAGTTGTCTTTGTGCAAGTAAAGTCAGACAGAGAAAGATACATATTTTATTTTATACCCAGGCAATGGACAAATGTCTGCTCAGGTCATTGGCTCAGGATTAATGGATTTGTCTGCTATTTCTTTGCACAGTAGCTAGGTGTCACTCATGAGCAATGATGAATGAAGCTTCGGGTAATGAACCTTGGTGAAGCAATGGGCTGCGAGGTCTCAGTGATTCAGGAAGCCTCATTTTGCCATCACTAGAAACAGCTCCAAAGTCTACTACACAAAATCTCTATTCCCCAGAGATAATTACTCTGAGCTATGTTAGCCAAAAAACCATGCCACCTCACCAAACACCCGCCCTCCCCCTTTATTGGTAGGCCCATCATAATAAGAGTCCAACAAAAAGGCATATGCAAATGCTCAAAATCAACATACATGCAAAAAACAAACAATGATAATTTAGGGATGGCACATGTACATATACAATGACCCTTATATATATACACTCGCCTAAAGGATTATTAGGAACACCTGTTCAATTTCTCATTAATGCAATTATCTAATCAACCAATCACATGGCAGTTGCTTCAATGCATTTAGGGGTGTGGTCCTGGTCAAGACAATCTCCTGAACTCCAAACTGAATGTCAGAATGGGAAAGAAAGGTGATTTAAGCAATTTTGAGCGTGGCATGGTTGTTGGTGCCAGACGGGCCGGTCTGAGTATTTCACAATCTGCTCAGTTACTGGGATTTTCACGCACAACCATTTCTAGAGTTTACAAAGAATGGTGTGAAAAGGGAAAAACATCCAGTATGCGGCAGTCCTGTGGGCGAAAATGCCTTGTTGATGCTAGAGGTCAGAGGAGAATGGGCCGACTGATTCAAGCTGATAGAAGAGCAACTTTGACTGAAATAACCACTCGTTACAACCGAGGTATGCAGCAAAGCATTTGTGAAGCCACAACACGCACAACCTTGAGGCGGATGGGCTACAACAGCAGAAGACTCCACCGGGTACCACTCATCTCCACTACAAATAGGAAAAAGAGGCTACAATTTGCACGAGCTCACCAAAATTGGACAGTTGAAGACTGGAAAAATGTTGCCTGGTCTGATGAGTCTCGATTTCTGTTGAGACATTCAGATGGTAGAGTCAGAATTTGGCGTAAACAGAATGAGAACATGGATCCATCATGCCTTGTTACCACTGTGCAGGCTGGTGGTGGTGGTGTAATGGTGTGGGGGATGTTTTCTTGGCACACTTTAGGCCCCTTAGTGCCAAATGGGCATCGTTTAAATGCCACGGCCTACCTGAGCATTGTTTCTGACCATGTCCATCCCTTTATGACCACCATGTACCCATCCTCTGATGGCTACTTCCAGCAGGATAATGCACCATGTCACAAAGGTCGAATCATTTCAAATTGGTTTCTTGAACATGACAATGAGTTCACTGTACTAAAATGGCCCCCACAGTCACCAGATCTCAACCCAATAGAGCATCTTTGGGATGTGGTGGAACGGGAGCTTCATGCCCTGGATGTGCATCCCACAAATCTCCATCAACTGCAAGATGCTATCCTATCAATATGGGCCAACATTTCTAAAGAATGCTTTCAGCACCTTGTTGAATCAAGGCCACGCAGAATTAAGGCAGTTCTGAAGGCGAAAGGGGGTCAAACACAGTATTAGTATGGTGTTCCTAATAATCCTTTAGGTGAGTGTATATACACTCACCTAAAGGATTATTAGGAACACCTGTTCAATTTCTCATTAATGCAATTATCTAATCAACCAATCACATGGCAGTTGCTTCAATGCATTTAGGGGTGTGGCCCTGGTCAAGACAATCTCCTGAACTCCAAACTGAATGTCAGAATGGGAAAGAAAGGTGATTTAAGCAATTTTGAGCGTGGCATGGTTGTTGGTGCAAGACGGGCCGGTCTGAGTATTTCACAATCTGCTCAGTTACTGGGATTTTCACGCACAACCATTTCTAGAGTTTACAAAGAATGGTGTGAAAAGGGAAAAACATCCAGTATGCGGCAGTCCTGTGGGCGAAAATGCCTTGTTGATGCTAGAGGTCAGAGGAGAATGGGCCGACTGATTCAAGCTGATAGAAGAGCAACTTTGACTGAAATAACCACTCGTTACAACCAAAGTATGGAGCAAAGCATTTGTGAAGCCACAACACGCACAACCTTGAGGCGGATGGGCTACAACAGCAGAAGACCCCACCGGGTACCACTCATCTCCACTACAAATAGGAAAAAGAGGCTACAATTTGCACGAGCTCACCAAAATTGGACAGTTGAAGACTGGAAAAATGTTGCCTGGTCTGATGAGTCTCGATTTCTGTTGAGACATTCAGATGGTAGAGTCAGAATTTGGCGTAAACAGAATGAGAACATGGATCCATCATGCCTTGTTACCACTGTGCAGGCTGGTGGTGGTGGTGTAATGGTGTGGGGGATGTTTTCTTGGCACACTTTAGGCCCCTTAGTGCCAATTGGGCATCGTTTAAATGCCACGGCCTACCTGAGCATTGTTTCTGACCATGTCCATCCCTTTATGACCACCATGTACCCATCCTCTGATGGCTACTTCCAGCAGGATAATGCACCATGTCACAAAGCTCGAATCATTTCAAATTGGTTTCTTGAACATGACAATGAGTTCACTGTACTAAAATGGCCCCCACAGTCACCAGATCTCAACCCAATAGAGCATCTTTGGGATGTGGTGGAACGGGAGCTTCGTGCCCTGGATGTGCATCCCACAAATCTCCATCAACTGCAAGATGCTATCCTATCAATATGGGCCAACATTTCTAAAGAATGCTTTCAGCACCTTGTTGAATCAATGCCACGTAGAATTAAGGCAGTTCTGAAGGCGAAAGGGGGTCAAACACAGTATTAGTATGGTGTTCCTAATAATCCTTTAGGTGAGTGTATATAGTGAGCATCGTGCAGGGCTTTACTGTGGCAGTGTTACAGATTGAGATCTGGGGAATTTGGAGGCCAAGTCAACACCTGTGCTCCTCAAACCATTCCTGAACCATTTTTGCTTTGTGGCAGGCGCATTATCCTGCTGAAAGAGGCCACAGCCACCAGGGAATACTGTTTCCATGAAAGGCTGTACATGGTCTGCAACAATGCTTAGGTAGGTGGTACGTGTCAATGTAACATCCACATGGATGGTAGGACCCAAGGTTTCCCAGCTGAACATTGCCCAAAGCATCACACTGCACCGCCGGCTTGCCTTCTTCCCATAGTGCATCCTGGTGCCATGTGTTCCTCAGGTAAGCGACGTACAAGCACCCGGCCATCCACGTGATGTAAATAAAACGTGATTCATCAGACCAGGCCCCCTTCTTCCATTGCTCCGTGGTCCAGTTCTGATGCTCACGTGCCCACTGTTGGTGCTTTCGGCAGTGGACAGGGGTCAGCATGGGCACCCTGACTGGTCTGCGGCTATGCAGCCCCATGCGCAACAAACTGCGATACACCGTGTATTCTGACACCTTTCTATCAGAACCAGCATTAACTTCTTGAGAAGTTTGAGCTGCAGTAGCTCGTCTGTTTGATCGGACCACACGGGCCAGCCTTCGCTCCCCACGTGCATCAATGAGCCTTGGCCGCCCATGACCCTGTTGCCGGTTCAACAATGTTCCTTCCTTGGACCACTTTTGATAGACACTGACCACTGTAGACCGGGAACACCCCACAAGAGCTGCAGTTTTGGAGATGCTCTGACCCAGTCGTCTAGCCATCACAATTTGTCCCTTGTCAAACCTTGTCAAAAGTTTACACTTTAGATTAGGGGATGCAGAAAGTGTTGTAAATGACTTATATAACCGTACATGTAATTTACAGATTTAGTCAAATTCACTATAACAAACAGGTTAGCTTACTTTTTTAAAGTGGTGAATGAAGTTTGAGGTTGTGATGGTCGTGTCCAATATCATTTGTCAGATATTATGCATACATCAAGTCTCCTTTTATGAATATGGTCCATGTCAAAGTGTTTATATCCAAAAGAAATGATGTTGGGAGATTTTCTTCTACCCTGTGTATTTAGCGCCGCGCTGTATGTTTTTTCTGTGCTCGTGCAGCGTCACACAATCTCGCAGACTCTGATCACTGGTGTCGGTGGTTCCGTAGCTCACATTTTGTTCATCAATTGCGATGATATAAAAACTACTTTAATTACTTTTAAACAGTTGATGTGTAGAGTTGATGGGCTGTGTACAACAGTGGATCAGCTATACACATTTGGGGATAAAACTGATGTATAAATGAATTTTCTATTCATTTGGAATTAAACAATTTGTGTATGTAACCGATATGACCCAGATACACCCTTCTCTGCGGTTTGTGCTTTGTATTGCGGAGAGGGGATGTGTCTGAAGATGCATCCTGTTAAAACGTGGGGTTTTGGCACCCTACGATAAGATCATATAGCGAGTGGGTGTTATTACAGTATATGCAACTAGTTTTGAGAAGGTGTTATGCAGCTTATGCATTCAATTTTGAGTAGGTGTTTTGCAGCTTTTGCAGTAAGCTTTGAAGTGCATAGAGATGACGTAGGTGTTATATGCTAGTGCAAGTAAGAGTTAGGCAAGCTTATATTTTGACCTTTTAAGGTCCATTATGGGAGGATCTTTTATCCTGTGTTTTCAGTAAAAGTGTGTTGCATATCCGTGTTCGACACCGAACTCTATGGTGAAGACTACACGTGTTTATGTTGTAATTTTTATGCTGAAACTTTGCTAAGTAAATCAAAGCCTTGAATGGGGCAATTATTTTCTACCTCAGTTAAAGTCTCAGTGTGATTATTTCTTAAACATAACTATTATCTGAACCTGAATATTAAATTCCATCGTGCTTCATAGAGGACCGGACCTTGATTGAGATTGGTACGGGATATCTCAGATATTTCTAACCAGTGGGCAGCGCTCCTGAACTAAAAGGTAAGGGCAGATCTTATGATTTGTGCTGGGTTGGGAGATGTGTGTACTGGATTACTTATATAGGGGAGAAAATACTACATGGCGCCCAAGCGTGTGAGGCTCGATTATAGGGAGTAAAAATTCAGGGATAATAGAAAGAGTAGCAGAAAAGCCCACATACCACAACCACAGAAACACAGTTCAAGGTAACTGCTGCTCAGTTCAGGGGAACTGAATAGAAGCACGCGCAGGCTCAGAGTGAAGACCTGTAAGAGAGAAACGATAACGCAGAGACTCTCAGGGGAGAGTGAGTTTATCTTTCTCATGATATAAACCGGTTTGTTGTAATGAAACAATAAGACTCGAGAAGATGAGTCAAATGTTGACTATAGATCTAGTGCCCGAAGATACGGGAGGAAAGCTAGAATGGATTGAACCCACACAGTCTAAATGTAGGTACGATCAGATACCATGGGACGAGGTCATGAGAACCGCCCCAGTGGTTAGCCTCAAAGTAAGGGAAGGGGCAGAGATCCCAACCTTCATCTATTCCAATAAGGTAGGAAAAGATGGCACACCCAAAGTAAGGGTCTTTGATGAGGCAGGGGAAGAAATTAAAGGTATTCCCACAAAACCTTGGAACTCCCTGGATCAAGAAGATCCGGGAGAAGAATCCAAGAGGGACTCAATAGCTCCGAGTGTCGCACTCCTAAGAGAGGGGGGCGAAGATGCTCTTGAACCAAGTGCTCCAACTTATGATGACCTCAATAGCCCAGACAGTGAATCCTCGTCAGAAGACGAAGAGCCACTTAGGATATATTTTGCTAAAGAACCATGTCTTATAATCCTTAAACAGGGGCGTTTAGAAAGGGAGGAAGAAGCAGATGTGTTAGTCAATGCCGCCAATAGACACCTTAGCCATGGTGCTGGTGTGGCCGCAGCGCTTAAAAGGCAGGCAGGTCAAAAGTTCCAAACGGAATCAGACAAACTAATACAGCACAGAAGAACCGCCCTTATGACTGGAGATATAATTCTACAGAAGATAGGTGGACCGAACGGAAAACCCGTAATACATGCAATAGGGCATGAGAAAGGCAGAGACCTAGAAATAGAGGAACACCTTAAAGCTCTGATGGCGATAGATATTATTATAGATAAAATATGTGCGTCAGCAAGAGATAATAAATATCGCGTAGTAGCGATGCCAATAATATCTGGAGGGGAATTTGGATTTGATGAGGTAATGATAGGAGCATCTCTTGTGGCAGAATTGTTAAGAAAAACACAGCAGACAACCTGGCCTAAAACCTGGATTGTCTGCCATCCAAATACCTCAGTGCTAGAAAAAATTACGCAGATGGTGAATCAAAATGAAAAGGCCGGCCTTTTCAGAAGGGAGATCAGATCAAAAAGTAGGCCCTAAACCAAAGTCGAGTAACCTCAGAGCAGAAGCCGCAGTGTACGAGCCAGATCCGAACTGGCCAGTACTGCGACGAACAGAAACCTCCAGAGGGAAACAAGACCCAGTAGAGAATCCTTTCCCCAATTGAAGCTTGGTAAGGGTCATGACACATTTAGACTCGGGAAAGGGACATACCATGCCACGCATGCAAAGAGTAAGAAAAAGGAGACTCTATTAGACAGAAGTGAAATGTGGGATGAGGAATATGTACCAGGAATAACATGTGGCCAGGTATGGTGCTTACTTAATGGAGGGGATGCGGTAGAAATTCTAGCCGACACCAGATTAACCCAGAGAGCTAAAAGGGCAATATTAGCACAAAACAGATAAAAAGAAGATGTAACTGTTGCTCTGGGTCTTCTTTTATTTTCTGTCTCTCTTGATTCTCTGACTCTCTCTCTTCTTGGGGGCCTTCTCTTTGGCTCTTCTCTGCGCTCTTCTTCCCTTTGTTTTTTTCTCTCTCTCTCTCTCCCTTTCTATCCCTCAGGTAACATTCATGCTGGGTACGATTAATGGTACAAGTTTTTATCATCTCATACATCTATTTTGTAACTATTTTAAGTGTAACCATAACCAGAAATTGTCATTAAATCCTTTCTATTACAAATGATGTGCTAACTAGTTTTGGTATTGACTTTGAAGTGCTACCTATTGCAATACAATATAGTCACATTCTAGCAACGCTCTCCCACATATTTTGCTATTGTAACTGCGCTTATTTCCGTCATTGGTATAAGTTGCAGTGGGATCACTTCTGGGAGCCCCTATCAGCTTCGAGTGTATAGAGAACGGGCCAATGGCCATTTCGCACTCCGCCCCACATCGCGGGTATAAAGCGGAAGCGGATGCCACGCACATTTGTCATTCACTTCGGAGCCAAACAGGTGTCCATGAAAGACTGTTCCTGCTTCAGCAGAGAGAAAGAGAGAGAGCGAGAGAAGAGGCTTTTGTGCTGGGGAGAAGGCACGTGCAGTGACAACCGCGAGCTCACCGAGATCGGTGAAATAACTGCTGTTCTTACAGCATCCTGATTGGTTCGGTGGGGGCGTTCCACGGTGAGTGCATACACAGGCTGCACTATTTCCTGTGTTTTGCCACGGTTGTTCCCTGGGTGCTTCGGCACGTTAAAAGAGCTTCTTCTAAAAGAGCAACACGGGTGTGACACTGCGTCTTTTTCAAGATGTCATTCCACCCGTGCGTTTCTGGATGCAGTCGTTCCCTGTCACCAGCTGACGGTCACAATCGCTGCCTTACATGTCTGGGTATTCAACATGCTGAGGCAGCGTTTGTGGATAGCTCGTGTTCCCATTGCGGGAACATGACTATCTTGGCGCTTAGGTCGAGACTCGCCTACCTTCGGGAGGGTGGAGTCCCCTTACCTATGCCCCGATCTAGTGCTATTCCTGCCCAGCAGAATAGACCTACTTCGGCGAATAGCCAGGGTGACCTGAGGATCACGTTTAGGGCACACCCGCCGAGCCAGCCTCCGTGGGCCCCTAAACCCTCTGAAGTGCCGCAGCCGGTTGAGCTTCCGGAGGAAGTCGCTGGCCCCTCCCGGGGTGGTCCAGCGGTGACCTTTGGAGCTCCAGCAGACGATAGGATGTCGATCGCTGCATCGGAGGGGGAGTTTCAGTCCTCGGGGGATGAAGACTCGGCTGTGTTGCCTCCCTCTGGGAGAGTGGCGTTGCCCGAGACGGACCCCGAGTTGACGGCTATGCTTTCCCGGGCCGCCGAAAAGGTCGGGCTCGTGTGGAACCCTCCACCGTGTCCCGAGCCTTCTAGGCTGGATGATTGGTTTCTCGGGGCGGCTCGCGCTGGTTCTCAGCGTCCTGCCCCGGTGCCTTTTTTCCCGGAAGTGCATGAGGAGCTCACGAGGTCGTGGACGGCACCTTTTTCCTGCCAGAAACCGGCCGAGTGGCTCCTCCCTCCTCACTACCCTCGACGGCGGGCCAGCCAAGGGGTATGTGGGGATCCCGCCGGTGGAACGGGCTGTTGCGATGCAACTGTGTCCGGCGTCCGCTTCCACCTGGCGTGGAGACCCACGCCACCCATCCAAGGCCTGTAAGTTCTCCTCCAGTCTAACTGGGAAGGCTTACAAGGCTTGTGGACAGGCTGCGTCCGCCTTGCATGCCATGGCGTTGCTCCAGGTACACCAGGCCCAGGCACTCATGGACATGCACGAGGGTAGGCCTGACCCAGAGCTCCTCCGGGAGCTCCGGACGGCGACGGACCTCACCCTCCGGGCAACGAAAGTCACCGCCCGTTCCATTGGTCAGGCGATGTCCACTCTTGTGGTCCAGGAGCGACATCTCTGGCTCAACCTGGCCGATATGAGGGAGACCGATAAGTATCGGTTCCTGGACTCCCCCATTTCCCAGGTTGGGTTGTTCGGCGATGCGGTCGAGAGCTTTGCCCAGCAGTTCTCGGCCGCCCAGAAGCAGACGGAGGCCATTAAGCACATCCTGCCCCGGCGGTCAGCTGCTGCCCAGCCGCCGGCCGCAGCTCCTCCGCCTGCTCGTCGCCGAGGGCGGCAGCTCGCCGCCCCCGCTCCCGCCCCAGCCCAGCAGCAGCCTCCAACGGCGTGGAGCCGGCCGCGGGAAGGCCGTCCAGCCCGCTCAGGCCGCTGCCAAGCCAGGTGGCAAGCGCCGTCGCAAGAGACCCTGAGACGGGCCACCCAGAGATGGAGGAGACAGCTCTTCAGGAGGTGGTGACAGCACCACTCCTTCTCCCGGAGGAGGGCCGGGAGAGAATTTTTCGTTCCTGTTTGGTTTCTGTTCTGCCACTGGCCTTCGTGCCAGTGGTACCCAAAACTTCAAAGAAAGAGCTGTTTCTAAAATCTCTGGGTGCCAAGAGAGCGCGCTTGGCGGTGTACGACGCTCCCATGCCTTGTCACCCTCCGGTGCCTCTCTTATCACCAGCAGGGGGTGCTGGCTGTGTCCAGGACGCACACAAGAGGCCTCCGCACACCCGTGCACCCCCTCAGCGGAAGCAGGTAAGTGTTGCATTGCACACTCAGACCCCACTTCGGGCCGCTATGCCGTCCGAGTCGGGTCCCTGCACTCCGCTGCGCTGCCCCACTGCGGGTACGTCTGTGGTGCCGTTGGTGCCGCGGAGGCGGCCATTGCTCCCATGAGAGAGCGTGGTGTTTTCGCATCCTCAACTACCTCGACGACTGGCTGATTCTGGCTCAGTCGCGGGCGCAGTTGTGCGAACACAGGGACATGGTGCTCAGTCACCTCAGCCTGTTGGGACTTCGGGTCAACTGGGAAAAGAGCAAACTCTGCCCCGTCCAGAGGATCTCTTTTCTCGGTATGGAGTTGGACTCGGTCAATCTGACAGCGCGACTCACAGAAGAGCGCGTCCAGTCGGTGTTGAACTGCTTGAATTCGTTCAAATGCAGGACAGCGGTACCACTGAAACATTTTCAGAGGCTCCTGGGGCATATGGCATCCGCAGCCGCAGTGACGCCGCTCGGATTGCTTCATATGAGGCCGCTTCAACACTGGCTACACGACCGATATCCCAAGATGGGCGTGGCAGAGCGGCTCGTTCCGTGTCTCAGTAACACCGAAGTGTCGCCAAACCTTCAGGCCGTGGTTGGACCCTTCGTTTCTACGGGCAGGAGTTCCCCTAGAACAAGTGTCCAGGCATGCTGTTGTCTCCACGGATGCCTCATCCACCGGCTGGGGGGCCACGTACAATGGGCTTGCAGTTTCGGGTCTGTGGACGGGGCCTCAACTGCAATGGCATATCAATTGCCTTTGTTGTTAGCAGTTCGTCTTGCGCTGGGCTGCCTCAAAGGGCCGCTACGAGGCAAGCACGTTCTGGTCCGTACGGACAACACTGCGGCCGTTGCGTACATCAACAAACAGGGTGGTCTACGCTCCCGCCGCATGTCACAACTCGCCCGCCATCTCCTCCTCTGGAGTCAGAAGCATCTGAGGTCGCTTCGTGCCACTCATATTCCGGGCCTGCTCAATCGTGCAGCCGACGAGCTCTCACGACAGCAAGTGCTCCCAGGAGAGTGGAGACTCCATCCCCAGGTGGTCCAGCTGATCTGGAGTCGCTTCGGGACCGCACAGGTAGACCTGTTTGCCGCCCCGGACACGTCTCACTGCCAGTTGTTCTATTCCCTGACCGGGGGGACCCTCGGCTCGGATACGCTGGCACACAGCTGGCCCCGGGGCCTACGCAAATATGCGTTTCCCCCAATGAGCCTTCTTGCGCAGACACTGTGCAAGGTCAGGGAGGACAAGGAGCAGGTCTTGTTAGTTGCGCCATACTGGCCCAACCGGACCTGGTTCCCGGAACTAGTGCTCCTCGCGACAGCACCTCCTTGGCCCATTCCTCTGAGGAAGGACCTCCTGACTTAATCCTCTTATGTAATAGAGGATTACATAAAAGGACCTCTCATGTAATCCTGAGACCCCGGCCCGGATATGTGCCCAAGGTTCCCACCACTCCCTTTCGGGACCAGGTGGTAAACCTGCAAGCGCTGCCTTCGGAGGAGGCAGACCCAGCCCTGGCTTTTCTCTGTCCCGTTCGCGCTCTGCGGACTTACGTGGACAGAACGCAAAGCTTCAGGACCTCAGAACAGCTCTTCATCTGTTACGGAGGCCAGCAGAAGGGAAAGGCTGTCTCCAAGCAGAGGATGGCTCACTGGATAGTGGATGCCATCGCCTTGGCATATGAAACCCAAGGCGTGCCCTGCCTGCTTGGGTTGAGGGCCTCTTCCTGGGCGCTGGCGCACGGCGCCTCGCTGACAGATATATGTAGAGCTGCGGGCTGGGCGACACCTAACACGTTCGCTAGATTCTATAGCCTCCGTGTAAAGCCGGTTTCTTCCCATGTGCTCGCTTCAAATAGCCAGTAACACCGAAGGGCCCGTTCTAGTGTTGGCTTGCTGCGCCATTCCCCTCCTCATGGACCGGATACGTGCGCTGATATGCTCCAGTCGAGTTGAGTCCTGTTGAGTCCTCCGCAACCCGCGGCAGTCAGACGTGGCGGAGCGTCCGACGCCAGGTCTAACACTCGTATGCATTGGTTGGAACTTGTGTTAGGCTGGGTATCCATATGTTGTGACCCCTACGGCGGTCCCATATGTGTATTTTCCACTGTACGGCTCCCTACGGCGAGCCCGTGTCTTTCCCTTGGCAGAGCTCGCTCTGCCGTCTCTGTGCGGTGTAGTCTCCCGCCTGCATTGGCCGGGGCCACCCCTGGGACTTCCGTATGTTGTACTGCCCACGGCCAGTCCATACGTCTATATTCCACATGATACCTCCCTACGGGTAGGATGTGGCTTCCGCAGCGGCCCCTCAGGGCACGCTTTCCCAGCGTTATCCAATACTCTGCTGAGTGGGTCTTGCGGAACAGCAGCAGTGACTCTCCCTGCGTAAGTTCCCCGCCCCAAACAGACAGGGGTCTGAGGGGCTTTCGCTGGGCGCTGGAAGTGGTAGTAACTGTGGCGTTTTCCATAGGGATCCCAATTCGTCGGTGACGTCCGACGTACGTCGAACGTGACCGACTGAAAGGGAACGTCTCGGTTACGTATGTAACCCTCGTTCCCTGAAGGAGGGAACGGAGACGTACGTCCCGTCGCAACAGTTGCTGTACCATCACTGCAGCGGCCGAGTCACTAGTTCGGCTCCTCAGTGAAAAACAAATGTGCGCGGCATCCGCTTCCGCTTTATACCCGCGATGCAGGGCAGAGCGCGAGATAAAAATCTCACACGCCAATGGCCATTGGCCCGTTCTCTATACGCTCGAAGCTGATAGGGGCTCCCAGAGGTGATCCCAATTCCCTTCAGGGAACGAGGTTTACATACGTAACCGAGACGTTTTCTATCCTCTTGCTGATAACGTTTCTTAAGTTATTCGGCAACCCTGCAGCCTGAACCACTGTAGGCGACCCACCCTTACACTAAATATTCCTAACTGGAGAATGAGGTATCGGGAAGTGAAAAAGGAATGTAGCATATGTAGAAAGTTTATGACAGCGAAAGGAGCTCAAGAGAGTGAGTTGCCAAAGGAGTATGAAGGTCAGGAAGTAAGTATAGATTTTGCAGGACCTTTGAAACCTAAAACCAAGCTAGGAAATTGTTACTTTTTGCTAGCCATTGATAACCACACAAAGAAGAAAATGATATGGCCGATGCGTACGGCCTTAGAGGAAAACGTAGTTGAATGTTTAAAGGAATGGATTAAATGGCAGGGCAAGATGGAAAGCCTAAGGGCAGATGGTGCACACAACATATCAGGAAAATTAGTGCAAAATTTCTGTAAAGAAAATAAAATAATACTGACAAAAAGCACACCGTACAGACCCGAGGCAAACGGTATCGCAGAGAGAGCCATAAGAGAGGTCAAGGAATGGTTGAAAAAAACGAAGACCTCTGTGAGTGGGATCGGATTACTGATCGATGTCTCTCACATCTCAAAAGGTGCGATAAGGTGGAATTGCGAGAGAAGAAGGTAAAGAAAAATCCGAAGTTCCAACCGGGCGATGAAGTTATAATTTGCCGCAGACACAAGGTAGGATGTTTTAAGGAAGGTCTAGGAACCGTAGACGAGGTAAAAGCGATAACAGGATCGAATACTGTAGAATTAGTGAATAACAGAATCCAGAGTAAGAAGGATCTCGTGAAATATTAGGAGATGGATGAGGTAATCCAGATCACTAATAGGAGGGGTTTGATCAGAGTGGAGCATGGGGATCACGGTTCAAGAGCAAATTTATGGTTAGGACCGGAGCTGGAGAGGGTTGAAAGCCTCACAAGTGGTAAGGTCACACCCGTAGAGACTCCAGTCCGCCCGTTTAAATGTGTGATCTACGATATACAGTGTACCATGCCTAATATGTCCCCAGAAGAGAAGAAAGAAATGGGTAAAGAATGGCTGGTCAGATCACAGACTCGTATGGAAATAGGAGGAATCCTAATTTGTATGTGTTGTCGGCCAAAACATTCTAAATTACGGACTGACTCGTATAGAGTATCCGAAGAGCCCAGGGAAGGTTGTATCTGTACCTGGGATGAGATTAAATTGTGGTTATGTGTGGTATGTGCGGCAAAGGACAGGACTTTGATGTCATCCAGGTCAGTATGGGAAAGCATAAGAGTTATGAAACCCATAGGACTATTCCGAGAAGGAATAGTGACCATGTTCACTAGACATCCTTACATAGGGATGAGGGAACATGAGCGTAGGGCATTCTTAGAGACAAGGGTCCCTATAGCACCCGGTGACGGGAGAGAGATCAGAGACAGAGCCCTCCAGGAGAGGGAAAAACTGGTCGAGATGATAATGAGGAAGGATCGAGAGAAAGATCTGACTTTAACAGATTGTAAGTCCGCCGAGTGGTGTCTCACACTGTGGCATGAACCTATCCAAAAAATGTTTTCCAGAAGTGAACCTGAAAAGCGGGTCCAAGGGAAAGCATGGGTTTATGTGAAACGGCAAGATCAGTGGCAGGTCAGAACTTGGAGTTCCCTGGCCATTGAGCTAGCCCAGGAAGGAAGTTGGGTAGATGCAGCACCCTATACGAAAGATTATAGAGGCACCCAACCCCGGTCAATAGTGACCAAAGAGAAAAGGCAAGCAACGAGAAAGGAAAAATTTGTAGAGCTGGACGTAGCACCACTGGCAGAACTGAAGGAGCACAAAGTGTGGTGGTCAGATGATCAAAAATACGGGACAGGAAACCTGTATGGAGAGGGTCAGATAACCGAACAGAACAGTTCAAAGTTGTGATGCATTTAAAATTAAATGTGTTAACCTGCGCCCAATCGAGACTTTAACTGGGTCGGGGGCGTTGAAGCAGAAATACATGAAAAGCAACCAGAAATAAAAATAATTAGGAGGGGTCTCCTAAGAAGGACGAAACGACTCATAGAGGGGCATAAGACTAACCTCTGATTACAGGAAACATGAGGAGGACGAAATCCATGGAGAGCCTGACGGGAGAGCTAGAAGAGGCAAAGAAGAACATCAGGAGGCTGAAAGAGCAACGGCGATGCTGGAAATGGATGAGTACCTTATTATGGAGTTTATTAGGAATAGGAATAATTTTCTTAGCCATGGTTAAAATAAGTTATCAAATAGAATGGGAAGTAATGACCGGACAGATAATATTAGCCGAAGTGCAAGTCGAAAAAGAAAATGTATCAGGCTATGATGTTACTGTCTGGGCAACTAGTGAAGAGAATAAAAGTAAAATTGAAAATAGTACTTTGAATTTCTGGAAATGGTTAGATGACAAAAGTACAGAAGAAGGCCAAAATGACAATGTGTTGTATTATATGGTCAGGGAGTCCATAATCAAAATAAAAAGTACAGTAAAGATAAAACACTGGTTCAATCAAAAAATAGAAATTTATGAAACAAACAGCTACAATGAACAGCAGAGTGAAATTTAAACGTTTAAATATTTTATAGGAGATACATACAGGATTAGCTCAGGTGAAGAGCTAGGGGGATGCTGGATTTTCAGATCGAGAAAAAATTTTGACCCGTGGAAAATAAGAGAATGTAAATATGAAGGGACAATTAAAAGAAATAAAAGAAGTGAGCAACAGGACAGACAAAAATATGCTGAAGAAATAAGGAAAAATGTAGAAGGATGGATTAAGTCCAGTAAGATGCTTAACTCTGCAGGGGAATTCGCCCTGTTAACAACCGTGAAAGATCGATATGTAGATTTTGATGGCTAGGAATACAAGGAGAAAGAAAAGTACTTCGCAACCACAACTAGTTTAGAACTAAATAAGACTATTCCATGGATATGGAAAAGGAATATGAAACTACCAAGGGTTAATTTTAATCACAGTACAGGGTTTTGGGAGATAGACAATGAAATAAAAGGCGTGGGCGTTTACTTAATTAAAATGAAACTTGACGAAACCCTAAAAACTGAAAATGATATAAAAGATCATTATGAGAATAAAATGAAAGAAATGGATAGATGTATTAGACAACAAATTGGTAAAAAGAATCATGGAAATAAATATTGTCATCACAAAAATGATTATAATGATTTCTCGTACACTAGTTTATGTGATAAAGATGGTGCAAATATGGACTGTAGTGATCTCGTTAATGGAACGGATCCTAAAACAGGACACCAAACAGGAGAAACGGTGAGCGTAAAGAGAAAATTACTTATGAAAAGGATAGGAATGATAAGGCAGAAGGACGAAAAGGGTGAGTATGAACATAATTTGATTTTTTATGATGAAGTTATATATGGCTTGGCAGGTAAGGAATGTGGAGAGCTGATTGAGAGCTGTTCAGAAGGTCAAGATTATATGATCATTAATCAAATGTCTGCAGTTTTATGCTACTGGACCCATGGAATTGTTCCGTTGCCTTGGACTTTTAAGAAAGGTATGATAGCTAATAGGTTCGAGATGACCTATGGTCCGAACGGAGTCATAAGAGTGATTGACAGAAATCGTCAGTGGAAAGTATTTCATGCACCAGCCAGGATCGGTGACAATAGTCGGCTGAGATATAACATCACATATGAAGGCGAAAAAGGCAGCCCTTAGCAACCTTGATGCTCTAGCGATAGATAGCCTTAAAGATACTATAGGAAGGAAAGATTGGAAGGTAAAATGGTGTAAAGGGCAAGACGAGACTTATTATCTAGGGATGGACTGGATGAAAGATATTGTATGTCAAACTAGTGAACAGATTAAGGGCGTAAGGACTGGTCCTCGATGGTATAAGGAGCCCAAAGAACTTATTGAGGCAGGCCTGAAAGGAGTCGCCAAAGCTGCAACAACAGTTTTAAACTTTGTAACCCAAGATTTGTGGCAAGGAATTGTGAATTTCTTTATCAACATGGGTTGGTATGTGCTGTATGCATGTTTAATTGTACTAGGAGTGATGCTGTTGTTCGTTATGGTGAAATGTTTATGTGCAGCTGGTGGAAAAAGACTGTGCCATAGCGGAGAAAAGAGACCGGAGGAACTAACGGTTCTTGAATAATTGTTAGATCTTCAAGATAGGGGTCATAGGCGCTAGTAGGCGTAGTGCTAAATACGAGCAACCATTATTGTAAACGCCTAGATTATATAGGTAGGAAGAGATCTGAGAAAAGATAAGAGACGACAGATGAGCGAAGGAGGAGCTGGAGTTAACCACAGAAGACGGGTATAGTATCACACACACAGACAAAAGGGGTGACACTTGAATCTGACAACCAGTCGAGAGAGACTTAATTGTTCGGGGTAAGACCAACAGAGATCCAAAATCTATAGACGCAAGCATGGCATCAAACGGGACCGTTAATGGAACTTTCAATGAGACTGCCGAGCAACCGACGAACTTTCCGGGAACCTCTGGAACATTCGTCCAGGTCAGTGCAGAGATATCGACTATAATATTCTGGGGATTAATGCAGACTATTAATAAAAATCTCTGGTGGCACTGGTTAATGAACATTATCCAAATTGGCAGAATTGTTATTATGGGAACTTTAAGTAAAATGATTATTGTATGTAGTATGATGATTATTTCTGAAGGTTGGAGTAAATTAATTGGAGTAAGAGGAATAGCCGTATTGTTCATTTCAAGTTTGAGTAAACTGGGTAGTGATGTACTTATAAAAATATTTGAGAAAGATCAATTTATCATTTGGTGTGAGGTATCAATAATCATATGTACAACAATGTATTTGATTGTGTTATTGATATTTAGATATGGTAGAGAAGGAAAGTTATGGGTAACCATAGGAATGGCATCGTTGAGTGTCTTTTCTTTGGGAATTGCGTTTAAAGATGACAACATAATAACAATAGGAATTCTGGTTCTGATGAATAGATGGGATCAATTTAGACGTACTATGAAAAAATGTAAAAATTGTTGTGACAAGATCACAGTCACAAATTCTTATTCAATTTTTGCTTAAATTATAGATACTACAAGCCCAGATTGCAGAATTCGAAGAACTTCAAAAAAGGGATGATTACACAATTGAAGGAATTCCTGAGGGTTTTATAGACTTGGCAACCACTGGTCTTAAAGCCAGATGCCTTTGTGATGGGTGTCACAGATCTGTGAGAAAGACTTATTTTGAATTAGTTGATGGACAAAGACGATGTGTGAAATGTATGAATGATCCAAGAATTACTGTAAAAGACATGTACCGTAAAGAAGTATCTCTTTGGAGTCTAGCTGTGAATATAAGTACAAGAGATAGTCGACAAGAACTGAGAAAAAGTGGATTTTTTAAAATGACTTTAGATAAGGAAAGTAATGTATGTTATTCCGTGTTGGATGAAATTTTGTATTCCAGGAAGACAAATTGAAAAGATTCCTGACAACAGTAAAAGAACCATATGTGTATTTCAAATAACTGAATTTGTTAGAATGGAAACATGTCACCTATGTAATATTGAAAGGGCAGGGATGTCCGAGATCTCGGTGAGTACGGGAATTTATGGACTGGCATTTGTTGATGGTTCCCGTGTTTTTTACAGATGGCTGCAGTAATCCTAGAAGAGACCGATGGTCGATTGGCCGAAATCTCCTTCAGACAGTTTCTGACCTGGGTTAACACCCAACCAGAGACTGTGAGAAGAGTGTGGTTCTCGGTGGGGGTGATGCGGGCTTACGTGGAGAATGACGGAACAAACGATTGCTATGTCCATGAGTCTCCCAGAAGACCAGATCCGTTAAATATTTGGAGAATGAATGAATGAATGAATGAATTTTCTATTCATTTGGAATTAAACAATTTGTGTATGTAACCGATGTGACCCAGATACACCCTTCTCTGCAGTTTGTGCTTTGTGATGCGGAGAGGGGATGTGTCTGAAGATGCATCCTGTTAAAACGTGGGGTTTTGGCACCCTACGATAAGATCATATAGCGAGTGGGTGTTATTACAGTATATGCAGCTAGTTTTGAGAAGGTGTTATGCAGTTTATGCATTCAATTTTGAGTAGGTGTTTTGCAGCTTTTGCAGTAAGCTTTGAAGTGCATAGAGATGACGTAGGTGTTATATGCTAGTGCAAGTAAGAGTTAGGCAAGCTTATATTTTGACCTTTTAAGGTCCATTATGGGAGGATCTTTTATCCTGTGTTTTCAATAAAAGTGTGTTGCATATCCGTGTTCGACGCCGAACTCCGTGGTGAAGACTACACGTGTTTATGTTGTAATTTTTATGCTTTACTACTTTGCTAAGTAAATCAAAGCCTTGAATGGGGCAATTATTTTCTACCTCACTTAAAGTCTCAGTGTGATTATTTCTTAAACATAACTATTATATGAACCTGAATATTAAATTCCATCGTGCTTCATAGAGGACCGGACCTTGATTGAGATTGGTACGGGATATCTCAGATATTTCTAACTAGTGGGCAGAGCTCCTGAACTCAAAGGTAAGGGCAGATCTTATGATTTGTGCTGGTTTGGGAGATGTGTGTACTGGATTACTTAGTCATATAGGGGAGAAAATACTACAGTATAAAAATTATTATTAGGCTATTATTAGGGTAGGCCTACTTTTATTATTAAATTGACATTACGTTTAATTTGCCCCCGCAACAATTTCATAACGCATCAATGCATAACCAACACGCTGCATAATAAAAGAATAGATAGATTATCTTACTCATTATTTAAAAACATTTAGCCCAATTAAACAAGGAATTATAGGCCTATAATTAAAATGATTATCAGTCATGATTTAAAACGGGGAAAAAAATCAATATTGCGACGTGACATTTTGTGTCAAATGATGGACAACGTTTCACATTTCCCGTGATAATAAAATTAAGTAAATATTAAATAATAGTAAATAAATAAATAAAGTGTGAAAGTACAAACCCGATTCCAAAAAAGTCGGGACACTGTACAAATTGTGAATAAAAACAGAATGCAATGATGTGGAAGTTTCAAATTTCAATATTTTATTTAGAATACAACATAGATGACATATCAAATGTTTAAACTGAGAAAATGTATCATTTTAAAGGAAAAATAAGTTGATTTTAAATTTCATGGCATCAACAAATCTCAAAAAAGTTGGGACAAGGCCATGTTTACCACTGTGTGGCATCCCCGCTTCTTTTTATAACAGTCTGCAAACGTCTGGGGACTGAGGAGACAAGTTGCTCAAGTTTAGGAATAGGAATGTTGTCCCATTCTTGTCTAATACAGGCTTCTAGTTGCTCAACTGTCTTAGGTCTTCTTTGTCGCATCTTCCTCTTTATGATGCGCCAAATGTTTTCTATGGGTGAAAGATCTGGACTGCAGGCTGGCCATTTCAGTACCCGGATCCTTCTTCTACACAGCCATGATGTTGTAATTGATGCAGTATGTGGTCTGGCATTGTCATGTTGGAAAATGCAAGATCTTCCCTGAAAGAGACGACGTCTGGATGGCAGCATATGTTGTTCTAGAACTTGGATATACCTTTCAGCATTGATGGTGCCTTTCCAGATGTGTAAGCTGCCCATGCCACACGCACTCATGCAACCCCATACCATCAGAGATGCAGGCTTCTGAACTGAGCGCTGATAACAACTTGGGTTGTCCTTGTCCTCTTTAGTCCGGATGACATGGCGTCCCAGTTTTCCAAAAAGAACTTCAAATTTTGATTCGTCTGACCACAGAACAGTTTTCCACTTTGCCACAGTCCATTTTAAATGAGCCTTGGCCCAGAGAAAACGCCTGCGCTTCTGGATCATGTTTAGATATGGCTTCTTTTTTGACCTATAGAGTTTAAGCCGGCAACGGCGAATGGCACGGTGGATTGTGTTCTGGAAGTATTCCTGAGCCCATGTTGTGATTTCCATTACAGTAGCATTCCTGTATGTGATGCAGTGCCGTCTAAGGGCCCGAAGATCACGGGCATCCAGTATGGTTTTCCGGCCTTGACCCTTACGCACAGAGATTGTTCCAGATTCTCTGAATCTTTGGATGATATTATGCACTGTAGATGATGATAACTTCAAACTCTTTGCAATTTTTCTCTGAGAAACTCCTTTCTGATATTGCTCCACTATTTTTCACCGCAGCTTTGGGGGAATTGGTGATCCTCTGCCCATCTTGACTTCTGAGAGACACTGCCACTCTGAGAGGCTCTTTTTATACCCAATCATGTTGCCAATTGACCTAATAAGTTGCAAATTGGTCCTCCAGCTGTTCCTTATATGTACATTTAACTTTTCCGGCCTCTTATTGCTACCTGTCCCAACTTTTTTGGAATGTGTAGCTCTCATGAAATCCAAAATGAGCCAATATTTGGCATGACAGTTCAAAATGTCTCACTTTCAACATTTGATATGTTATCTATATTCTATTGTGAATAAAATATACGTTTATGAGATTTGTAAATTATTGCATTCCTTTTTTATTCACAATTTGTACAGTGTCCCAGCTTTTTTGGAATCGGGTTTGTAAAACAAGTAAATTAATGATCAAGTAGCTAAATTAATAAAAGCGCTGGATAGGCTACACAGTGGTTTGGAAGACTTACATTATCCATTTTACAACACGAACTGGAGGCAAATTTTTTTTTTTAAAATTAGGCTAAATTCAAAATGTTGCTAAATTTCTGCTATTTGATAGCTGCCTACAGAACTTAAAGATCTCCCTCTTTTCGTTTTCTTTCTTGCTGCATTAAAGATGAAATTGTTCAACTTCTGCTTTCGCGCAGGCGCAGTGGGGGGAAAATAGGGCAATCGGTTCATAGCTCTGCTTCAGTTGTGCGATAACCTCAAAAGGGGCGACCAGAATTTCTGACATGCCAGAAATTCATCCGACAATCCGATTGCCGATCGGGAGAGGTTTGTCGCCTCTCGTTTCCCTCTGTACATTGCACGAACACCTCACGACAAACAACGCACGATAAAGCTGAAAATTGGCTCGACCCAAAAAAGAGTTGCACTAGTCAGAATTCGGCTCGAAATCAGATGAAAATCACACAGTGTATGCCCAGCTTAAGGGTATTTAAACACTGGGACTAATGGGATAATTAAAGAGACAACAGGTGGGAATAATGAACTAATCAGAACACAGCAAAACTAGGTCACAGGGGAAACACAAAGGAACTCAAGATGACCAAACATGTAATAGTAAGTCTCCTTGCCTTCCATTGTCAATTGCGTTTGTTCCTGTTACGTGTCCTCAAACTGGCAACCCGTGTGAGCGTCAAGTCTGAGGAGGAGGGGTGGGGCAAACAATATTTTGAATTTGGACTGCAGTACCCATTTCAACCACTAGCTGTTATTCTTACATACAGTACCTTTAAATCTGGGGATACTGCAGCAAACTGACTGGCAAGGAACAATCTATTCTGGGGGATCAGGAAGGCGAATAGGTTGTATGCACAAAAACTAAACAGCCAACAAACAGACTCAATGCTAAAGGATGGTTTTGCAGGCATTTTTAATATTTCGCTCAGTCAGGTAGTAGTGCCTACTTGCCTCAAAAGTGCCACCATCATTCCTGTTCAGAAAAAGCCTAACCCAACCTGCCTTAATGATTTCCACCCTGTGGCCCTCACACCAATTGTGATGAAAAGTTTCTGGTCATGCAGCTCATTAAGAACTGTCTCCCTGCTATCCTGGACCCCCTACAGTTCGCCTATAGAACCAACCGGTCCACTGAGGATACTATCTCCACTGCACGCCATCTCACGCTGTCACACCTGGAGAGGAAGACCACCTATGCCCTGAACCTCTTCATTGACTTCAGCTCGGCTTTTAATACAGTCATTCCACAACAGTTGGTGGAGAAGCTGAGGTTGTTGGAGGCTGACATGGGCACCTGTAACTGGGTTCTTAACTTCCTGACACAGCGGCAGTCAAGTTTGTTCTGCCTACTTACCCATGACTGAACTGCTAGAGTAAGGACCAAAAATATTACTGAGTATGCTGACGACACAATGGTGTTAGGTCTCAACAGTGACAACGAGTCTGCATACAGGTTGGAGATAGATCAGCTTACAGCATGGTGCAGACTTCACAACCTTGCCCTCAACGTGGACAAAACAAAAGAGATGGTGATAGATTTTAGAAGGGGAATATCACCACCACTTACCACTGACGCTGCTATCATGGAAAGAGTCATTAACATCAAATTTCTGGGCGTTCATTTGCCTGATGACTTGACCTTCACCACCAACACCACAGCAGTCATCAAAAAAGCCCAGCAGCGGTTACACCCCCTTCAGAGACTTAGAAAATCAGGTCTCCCTACCCATCTCCTCACCACCATCTATAGGGGAACCATCGTAAGCATCCTGACCTACTGCCTCACTCACTGGTTCGTGAGCTGTAAGGCACATAAACAATAGCAGCTCGATAGGATAGTGAAGACAGCCAGGAAAATCATTGGTGCCCCTCTCCCTCCCCTGACGGATATTTATAAACAGCGTTGCATTCTCAGAGCCACTTCCATCATAAAATACTCTTTCCATCATTCACACAGCATGTTCTCTCTTTTGCCATCCGGGAAAAGGTACAGAAGTACACTATATTGCCAAAAAATTCGGGACGTCTGCCTTTATATGCACATGAACTTTAATGACATCCCATTCTTTATCCGTAGGGTTTATTATGGAGTTGGCCCACCCTTTGCAGCTATAACAGCTTCAACTCTTCTGGGAAGGCTTTCCACAAGGTTTAGGAGTGTGTTTATGGGAAATTTTGACCATTCTTCTAGAAGCGCATTTGTGCACTGATGTTGGACGAGAAGGCCTGGCTCGCAGTCTCCGCTCTAATTCATCCCAAAGGTGTTCTATCAGGTTGAGGTCAGGACTCTGTGCAGGCCAGTCAAGTTCCTCCACACCAAACTTGCTCATCCATGTCTTTATGGACCTTGCTTTGTGCACTGGTGCGCAGTCATTTTGGAACAGGAAGGGGCCATCCCCAAACTGTTCCCACAAAGTTGGGAGGATGAAATTGTCCAAAATGTCTTGGTATGCTGAAGCATTAAGAGTTCCTTTCATTGGAACTAAGGGGCCAAGCCCAACCCCTGAAAAACAACTGCACACCATAATCCCCCCTCCACCAAACTTTACACTTGGCACAATGCAGTCAGGCAAGTACCGTTCTCCTGGCAACCGCCAAACCCAGACTCATCCATCCGATTGCCAGACAGAGAAGCGTGATTGATCACTTCAGCAACTGAGCAAGCAACTGGACACTTAAATTTCAACTATATTACTGATCTGCCCGCATTGACACTATATGATAATTGAAATGAGCTGGATGACATCACCATTTTCACCAGAGTGGCTGTACAGCTGAATCAAATTCCGTTGCATTATTTTCCTGTTACCACTGTGAAGCTGCTTTGAAACAATTGGCATTGTAAAAAGCGCTATATAAATAAAGGTGATTTGATTTGATTTGATTTGATTCAGAGAACACGTCTCCACTGCTCTAGAGTCCAGTGGCGGCGTGCTTTACACCACTGCATCCCATGCTTTGCATTGCACTTGGTGATGTAAGACTTGGATGCAGCTGCTCGGCCATGGAAACCCATTCCATGAAGCTCCCTACTGTTCTTGAGCTAATCTGAAGGCCACATAAAGTTTGCAGGTCTGGGAGTTGCTGTTGTTCCCAATTGCTTCCACTTTGTTATAATACCACTAACAGTTGACCATGGAATATTTAGTAGTGAGGAAACTTCATGAATGGACTTATTGCACAGGTGGCAACCTATCACGGTACCACGCTTGAATTCACTGAGCTCCTGAGAGCGACCCATTCTTTCACAAATGTCTGCATGCCTAGGTGCTTGATTTTATACACCTGTGGCCATGGAAGTGATTGAAACTCCTGAATTCAATGATTTGGAGGGGTGTCCCAATACTTTTGCCAATATAGTGTATCTGCTCAGATCCAGAAGGATGATGAATAGCTTTTTTCCACCAGCAAATCAGGATGGTGAACAGACGGTTTCCCTCCCCCATTCTACATACATCCACTTACATACACATATCCCTGTGCACCCCTACCATTATTACAGCACGTTGACAGCTAGTCATGTGTCAAGGGGTTTTCTTATCAAAGGACTTTATTAAGTACATTAAATGAACTTTCTTATACTGCTGTGAATATTACATTTTGGAGTGTGTATACACCACGTGCAGAATTATTAGGCACGTTGATTTTCTGATCATATTTTTTTCCAGTCACATTTTACCAATTCCAAACCACATTAATCTTAATAACTTGTAACAAACTGCTCCGAGACTCAAAGGTTGAGGATCCAAGCGCAGTATTTATTCAGAGGGTAAACCACAATCGTAGTCATACACAGGCAAGCAGTCCAAACAGGCAAACAAGGCAGGAGAGACAGGCAAAAGGGTAATCCACAGAACAGGCAAGTGAGGCAAGTGAGGCAAGTGAGACAAGTGAGGCAAGTGAGACAAGTGAGACAAGTGAGACAAGTGAGACAAGTGAGACAAGTGAGACAAGAGACAAGAGACAAGAGACAAGAGACAAGAGACAAGGCTCAGAAATGCAGTATTACACTAAACAAGACTTCGCAGTGAATGACAAGGTGAACATGGTTTATATAGGTTGAGGTAATGAGGTAAATGAGATACAGGTGTAAACAATGAGTGATGATGAGTCCGGGCAAAGGATTATGGGTAATGTAGTCCTTGATGGAGTGACAGTCCGGGGTGGAGTGCCCTCTGGTGGTAATCAGGGGCACTCTCACTGGTGAATCGTGACATAACTACTATTCATTTTGTATTTAATCATTTATAAGTGATACATAATTGTTCATGAAAGCTGGAAATGAAAAACACCTTATATTTAGGTGTGCAGAATTATTAGGCACGTTTTCTTTTACTGATCAAATGAGCCAAAAAAGAGATTTAACTCAGACTGAAGAGTCAAAAATTATTAAATGCCCATGAGAAGGATACAATACTAATGCAATACTAGAAATTGCAGTTAAGACATGACCATTGGACAGTGAAATGCTCACTGGGTCAGCAGGGTCAGACAAAAACAGGTGGCGGAGAAAAGACATGTTAACTGCAAAAGAATTAAGAATTAAGGTGAAGAATTAAGTGCGAAACCATCAGGAACCCTTTAGTCTCCAGCGCCACCATTTTCCAGAACTGCAACCTACCTGGAGTCTCCAGAAGTGCAAGGTGTCAGGATCTCAGAGACTTAAGTTAGGTAAAGAATCCTAAAAAATGACCCCCACTTAATAAGAATCACAAGCTTCACAAAATCACAAAATATGAAGACTGTTTTTCTATAGGCTTTATAGACAGATAGGTTGAGAGTGACTCTTGAAGGACCAGCACCACATCCTCTTGTACCACTGTTTGAAGAATTCATTTTCCAGAATCTGGCAGCAAGTTTTGGGAATTCATTTTTAGTCCATGTCTGCAAAACGGACTTCAGGATAGGAGATGGACTAAAAATGAACTCCCGAAACTCACCGCCAGATTCTGGAAGATGAATTCTTCAAACAGTGGTACAAGAGGATGTGGTGCTGGTCCTTCAAGAGTCACTCTCAAACTATGTATATAAAGCCTATAAAAGTTGCTAAACTGTGTGAGTGGAATGTTGGTGTTTTTCTTTTGTATGAGATTTAATTTATTCCGAATTAATGTATTTTTGTATGTATCTTTTAATGCACTGCAAAACACTAGTGAGGAATGGCATTTCGTTTGTGTATGTAAATACTCAGAGGAATGACAATAAAAATGAAACTATGAAACACTTTGTAGATGTTTTCCATGTCTGAGCAGAAAAGGGGCGTGTCACTACTTGACCCCACCTCTTGTTAATAGGCTATACAAACCGCCTATGGCCCTGTATCGACGTACACTGTATGTTTGTATAATATAAACAACAAAAGAGCGAAATAACAGCAGCACCACGTTAGCAGCATCTGTTCCAGAATTATACGTTTTAGAACATTTATTACACAGAGCCTATTGATGGCAATTTGTCATAAAAAATCTTGCATTTATATATTGAGATGAAATTGACAGCTAAATTGTAAATGACCATTAAATCCCCCAGTCACTGAAGTGGGCCGTCACCTTTACCTCCAGCCATAGAGGGCAGTGTTGCCTTTGAATACTTGAGAAAGGCTTTCACTAGAAAGGACTTTAATATTAAACTTGAGCCAAAGGTTACTAAAGAACTTTTTATTTTTATGTTTTGGTTGTCAAATGATGCTTGCTGAATACTTAATGTGGACATTGTTACTTGTTTTACAAGAGTGTTTGTTTCTTACCACCATGGGCGTCGGAACCCTTGTATGAGGGTGGGACAAGACCCACCCACTTTTTAAGACCAATGATATTGGACCCACTCATTTTTACTGTCTCTAATTCAGCGCATATGTCCGTTCACATACCCCTAACCGATAAACACTTTATTATTAAACACGTTAGATGGTTTATTTCCACTTTTCTAATATTTCTTCATTTTTAATGAAAATAAATGCCTTTCTGATCTGATATGTGATGAGAAAAGGGAGTAGAGCGAGTTCAGCAAAAGGTGGATTCGAACCACAAATCGATTTGCCTCAAAACTTTCCACCATATGCTTTACCCCTACACTACTGCCACCTTAAATAGTCTGGTGTCTTCCGTAATTCTGTCTGTCACAACCAGGCGTTTAGTAAACAAGGGGAGCTATTTGCAGTAAAGAGCTATTTGGCATCTACTCCAGTAAAAAAATTTTTTTTTTGCTTCCGACGCCCATGCTTACCACACATACTTTTATTTTGAAGTGTGGAAAAGGAAGTGCAGCGGCGCAGTGTGTGTATGTTGGCGCACTTTCTACATGAAGCGTCATTCTGATTAACGCTACCAGAGCTCCACACTCCAGTTCAGTTGGTGGCAGTAATGCACCGAATGCTGGTCTGCCAACCGGCAATAAATTAAGAAGAAGAAGAAGAAGAACGCGATCAGATCAACAACCCAGGATGGTTGGCAGCACTAAGCTGTGACTGGAGCGGAGATGGCAGGAAATTATGACATTTCGGGAAGTGAGATGGAAGACGTTGAAGAGGGAACTATGAATGATGAAGGTTGGAAATTAATATCTAGGAAAGGAAAAAGGAAAAAATCTAGAGGAATTAGCAGTAACACGGATAGCGATGGGGAAAATACACTGCGGCAAGAAGGAAAAAATATGGAGGAGTATAAGGTAATCATTAAATTTGAAACACCAGGCTCCCGAAAACCTTTAAAACTTACTGAAGCGTACAAGCGTACATAAGAGTACATGGAAAATAATGAACAAATCCACTATAGGCAGTGATCATGATCCTACAGTGGGGAGAACAAGTATTTGATACACTGCCGATTTTGCAGGTTTTCCTACTTACAAAGCATGTAGAGGTCTGTAATTTTTATCATAGGTACACTTCAACAGTGAGAAACGGAATCTAAAACAAAAATCCAGAAAATCACATTGTATGATTTTTAAATAATTAATCTGCTTAAATAAATGATTAAATAAATCATTTTATTGCATGACATAAGTATTTGATCACTTACCAACCAGTAAGAATTCCGGCTCTCACAGACCTATTAGTTTTTCTTTAAGAAGCCCTCCTGTTCTCCACTCATTACCTGTATTAACTGCACCTGTTTGAACTCCTTACCTGTATAAAAGACACCTGTCTCAATCAAACAGACTCCAACCTCTCCACAATGGCCAAGACCAGAGAGCTGTGTAAGGACATCAGGGATAAGACCTGCCCAAGGCTGGGATGGGCTACAGGACAATAGGCAAGCAGCTTGGTGAGAAGGCAACAACTGTTGGCGCAATTATTAAAAATGGAAGAAGTTCAAGATGAAGTTCAAGATGACGGTCAATCTCCCTCGGTCTGGGGCACCATGCAAGATCTCACCTCGTGGGGCATCAATGATCATGAGGAAGGTGAGGGATCAGCCCAGAACTACACAGCATGACCTGGTCAATGACCTGAAGAGAGCTGGGACCACAGTCTCAAAGAAAACCATTAGTAACACACTACGTCGTCATGGATTAAAATCCTGCAGCGCACGCAAGGTCCCCCTGCTCAAGCCAGCGCATGTCCAGGCCTGTCTGAAGTTTACCAATGACCATCTGGATGATCCAGAGGAGGAATGGGAGAAGGTCATGTGGTCTGATGAGACAAAAATAGAGCTTTTTGGTCTAAACTCCACTCGCCGTGTTTGGAGGAAGGAGGATGAGTACAACACCAAGAACACCATCCCAACCGTGAAGCATGGAGGTGGAAACATCATTCTTTGGGGATGCTTTTCTGCAAAGGGGACAGGACAACTGCACCGTATTGAGGGGAGGATGGATGGGGCCATGTATCGCGAGATCTTGGCCAACAACCTCCTTCCCTCAGTAAGAGCACTGAAGATGGGTCATGGCTGGGTCTTCCAGCATGCCAACGACCCGAAACACACAGCCAGGGCAACTAAGGAGTGGCTCCGTAAGAAGCATCTCAAGGTCCTGGAGTCTCCAGACCTGAACCCAATAGAAAATCTTTGGAGGGAGCTGAAAGTCTGTATTGCCCAGCGACAGCCCCGAAACCTGAAGGATCTGGAGAAGGTCTCTATGGAGGAGTGGGCCAAAATCCCTGCTGCAGTGTGTGCAAACCTGGTCAAGAACTACAGGAAACGTATGATCTCTGTAATTGCAAACAAAGGTTTCTGTACCAAATATTAAGTTCTGCTTTTCTGATGTATCAAATACTTATGTCATACAATAAAATGCAAATGAATTACTTAAAAATCATACAATGTGATTTTCTGGATTTTTGTTTTAGATTCCGTCACTTACAGTTGAGTACCTATGATCAAAATTACAGACTTCTACATGCTTTGTAAGTGGGCAAACCTGCAAAATCGACAGTGTATCAAATACTTGTTCTCCCCACTGTATATACTGCACTCTTGGTTTGGAAGTGTATTTTATAGAAGAAGAATGTATATCTAGATGTGTATATCTAGAAATGTGGAATGGGAAAAATTTAGTATAGTATGTAGCAATAAAATAACTGAAATATCTGAATTAGAAGATGTAGATGAATGTATTGTAAAGATTAATAGGATAATATATAATACAGCAAAGGAGGTAATTGGAAAAATGAAAAAAGCAAATAAAAGGAAAGCAGTTCCTGGGTGGAATAGTGAGTGTAGTATAGCTGTTAAAAACAGGAATGCCGAGGTATTAGAAAGAACAGTAATACGCCTGCTTTAAATAATGGAGAGGAGGTGGCAATAACAAACAAAGAAAAAGCAGAAATGTTGGCTAAAGTTTTTGTTAAGGTACACAGTAATAGTAATCTAACAGAGGAAATTAGGAAGAGTAGAGAAATAGCTAAAAAAGAATATCCTGAAATACTGGAGAAATGTAACACAGATGAAAGCACACTAGATGTTGTATTTTCTTTAAATAAATTTAAAAGAGCTATTAATAGGGCAAAAAATACATCTCCGGGAGAAGATGAGATATGTTATAGTATGATTGAACATCTATCTGATGAAGCACTTAAAGTAATTTGAGAAGTATTAAATAAAGTATGGATAACAGGCATACTACCCAAGAAATCTGGGAAAGATCATTCTGAAGCAACTAGTTATAGACCTATAGCATTAACTTCAAATTTGTGCAAACTCATGGAAAGAATGATAGTGAATAGGTTAATGTATTACATTGAAAAAAGAGATTTGTTTTCTCCACATCAAAGTGGTTTTCGTAGTGGTAGAAATACAATGGATGCAGTGGTATGTCTAGAGTCAGATATAAGAAAGGCACAGATCAATAAAGAAAAAGTCATAGCAGTGTTTTTCGACATAAAGCGTATGACATACTATGGATAGATGGTCTATTAATTAAAATGAAATCCTTAGGTATTAGAGGTAGAACATATAATTGGGTATTGGACTTTTTATATAATAGAACAATTCAAGTTAGGGTGAGAACAAGTCACTCGAACAAATATCAAATTGAAAATGGAACGCCACAGGGAAGTGTTTGTAGCCCGCTCCTGTTTAATATCATGATTAATGACATCTTCAGTCAGGTAGAAAATAGTATGGGAAGAGCATATCAATATATGCTGATGATGGAGCATTGTGGAAGAGAGGGCGGAATGTGACTTATACGGTTAATAAAATTCAGACAGCAATAAACCAAGTTGAAGATTGGGCTAAGAGATGGGGATTCAGATTATCGGTAGAAAAGACACAGGTTATATGTTTCTCAAAAAAGAAGCATATTCCAGTAGAGATGACACTATATGGCCAACCATTAAAGTAGGTGACTAAAATCAAATTCTTGGGTGTATGGCTGGATGAGAAATTAACGTTCGGTATTCATATAGAGAAGCTGGTGACCAAATGTAAGAAAACAATAAATATAATGAGATGTCTAGTAGGATGTGAGTGGGGTGCAAGCTTTAACTCACTAAAAACATATAAGTGGGTGAAATGCCTTTAGCAGTGAGACGTCAACAGTTGTCTATTGTACACTGGGTAACATTAAAAGGCCATAAGGAATCACACCCTACTAGATATGTATTTTATGAGTGTTGGGAACATACTCAAGGAAATAATCACAGTATAGGATGGATAGGTACGCAATTAGCCAAATCAATGGGAATGGATCAGAGGAATTATAGTCAAACTGTGCCATTGCCTGCTATTCCTCCATGGATGTTTCCAATGCCCTATATATACATTCAGTTACACAAAGAAATTAAGGAGAATGAGAAAACATCAGAAGAATATGTTGTTCGGCAATACATGGTTAAAAAATATAGCGATATAATACATATTTTTACTGACGGATCAAAAGATCCAATCTCAGGCAAAACTGGAGCAGCTGTATTTATTCCAAAATATCAGAGTACCATCAAAAAGACAACAACAGATAATTTATCAGTATTCACTGTTGAATTAGTTGCAATTCTCCTCGCTTTACAGAGGGTGGAGGAAATTAATATTGAGACAGCAGTTATATGTACTGATTCTATGGCAGCCCTGGAAAGTTTACAGTCTGGTCATTCTGATAGTAGACAAGATATTGTATTTGAAATTTTACAGTCATTATATACAAGCTAAATAACCAAGGAAATGACTTTAGATTTCTTTGGGTTCCGGCACATGTAGGGGTGGAGGGCAATGAGGTGGTAGATATTCTGGCAAAAAACTCACTTAAAGGCAGTAATGTAGAGATTCATATTGATATGAGTAAATCAGAAGCAAAAACATGTATTCGTAAGGCGGCACATGACATCTGGCAGAAGCGTTGGGAAAGAAAGGTGAAGGGGAGAGACCTGTATCAGATTAAAAAAAGAGTGGGAAAAGGAGATTGGAATTCAATATTAAGAAGGAAAGAATCATCATTAATTTTTAGACTTCGCATAGGACACACAGGGTTAAATTATAATTTACATAAAATCAATAAACATCCTACAGGGAAGTGCAATAAGTGTAATGAACCAGAAACAGTTGAACATGTTCTCATAAATTGCATAGCATATAAAAATAAAAGACATGAGTTAAAGGATAAGATGAAGGAAATGGAGCATAATACAATGTCATTAGAAAATATTCTGGCTAAAAAAAAGTGGACAAATTCCTATGCAATATTGAGGTTTTTAAAGTAAACAGGAATTGATTTAAGAATATAGTTTTATTTGTATATATATATAATTTTTTTTTCTCATTTCCCATCGATGCTCCACACTCCAGTTCAGTTGGTGGCAGTAATGCAAAAAAAAAGCTGGTCTGCCAACCGCCAATAAATTAAGAAGAAGAAGAAGAAGAAGAAGAAGAAGAAGAAGAAGAAGAACAACAACAACAACAACAACAACAACAACAACAACAACAACAACAACAACAACAACAACAACAACGCTACCAGAGAAGAAAGATTAACTTTTGGGTACTCACCATGTAAATAGATGTTTAAAAGGTTTCTTTTTACCTCTTAGCTCCTGGCTGATGAGGGCACAAGGTACTGTTTTAATTTTATTAAGTGTTTATATTTTCTATCTCCTCTGAAGCTGTTAGCTAACGTTTAGTGGGTCGTTAGCATATATGCAGGTTTAGAATATCAGTTATGGCCATTTAAATTGCTAATGTTGTTATGCATAGTGTGTGTGATTCACTGTTACTGTCATAAGCCGAACACAGTATACTATTGCCTCGTCAGTGTTGTGGTTTCTCTTGGTTTGCAATCCAGATAGATTGTTTATAGTAAATCAAGTCTTTATTTAGTCATTTTATAAATATTTTATGTTTTTCTCTCTAAATTGAGATTTGTCAGTTGTACCAAAATTAATTCATTGTTCGCTCGGGTGTTTCATTTAGTTCACATTGCACTCTAAAAGGAGATTGTTGTAATTAAAGCAATTCATAAATTCATATAGGTCATTCAGGTAGCACTTTGAAAAAAGTTTGTCAATTGTTTTAAAACTCATTTTTGGTAATTGCTTTATCTGCATTAAAGATTGTTACTGTCAATGTTAAAATATGTTATTCAGGCTTACTTCAGTACAGTAAGGCAAGGTTATTACATTAGCCTGTATACTAAAATGTGATTTATTGTCACACTATTTATAGTGTAGGCCAACTAGATTGCAAATGTGTATTAATTAGTTTATAGGTTTGTGGACATTTATATATAATTTGCAAGCAGATGTCTAATGATTGTTTGTTTGTTTTATTCAGCTCTTACCGTGTTTTTTGGAAATTAAACCCTTTATAAACATCAGTTCCTGAGAGTAAATTGCATCTGTTCAGCCGGGAATGCTACATAAATGACAGATCAAAAAGTTACAACACAAAAAACGACTTCCACAAAACTAACGTCACAGAACACAAATTTATTTCACTACACATTTGCTTTATCTGAATCTCACTGTTTATTTGAAGTATTGGATCTGAAGAAAACATTTGCTCACTGTGACACAGAACAACACTTTTTAATATGAGTCACTAGATACTTTGATTTAGTGAAACTCTTCTCACACTGAGTACAGTGGTACGGCTTCTCTCCAGTATGAACTCGCTCATGTGATTTCAGGTGTGCAGCCTGAGTGAAACTCTTGTCACAATATGAGCACTTGTAAGGTTTTTCTCCAGTATGAGTTCTTTGGTGCTGTTTCAGATTTCCTGCTGTAGTAAATCTCTTCCCACAGTCAAAGCACATATAATCTCTCACTTCATCATGTGTTTTCTGGTGCAGTTTAAAATGATCCAGCCTTGAAAAACACTTCCCACAGTGAGAACACACATAAGGCTTCTCATCTGAATGAACTTTAAGGTGTTGTTTTAGCTGTGATGATGAAATAAACTCTTTACCACACTGATCACAGTTAAATGGTTTTTCTCCAGAGTGAATGCGCAGATGATAACTGAAATTAGTTAAATATGTGAAACTCTTTCCACACTGAGTGCATGTATACGGTTTCTCTCCAGTGTGAATTCTCATGTGTTTATTAAGGCTTCCTTTACGTGTGAAACTCTTTCCACACTGAGTGCAGGTGTGCAGCTTTTTGGCTTTTGTTCTTTGAGTTTTAAAGGTATGATGTTCCTCCTTCACTTCATTCAGTTCTTGTCTTTGCTGTTTCACTTCCACCTGGTCTAAAATACACATAAAGTTAGAATCAGTTCAAGTGAACCCTGATTTAACAGCAGAAAGCAACAGAGATCAGGTATCAGATCTTTCATGTGGCAAAGTTTTATGTCATTCAATTTTTAATATAGTTAACAATATGTTTGACAAGTATTATATACAAGGTTATGATCATTTAGATGCATTTCTCTATCATTTATCATCCATATATAATGTTTATTGATTCACATCTACCAAAGCAGTCAACAATGAAGAATCAAGAATGAACACCAACCTGTTTCTTCCTCAGTATCTTCATGTTTTCTTCTGGATGGTTCTGGATCACTCATGTCTTCAATCTCCTCTTTAATAAACTCCATCTTTAACAGTCACACAGATTTCAGCTGCTACACCTGGAGTTTGTCCTTCTCTTGTAGGATGATGTGAATATTCCCAGTATTTATTGGTGAATTGTTGTGGGAGGGGCTTCACTTCACTGTGAACTGTGATCACTGTGTTTTGATTCAATCTGCATTTAAAAAGGACAGGTCATAATGTTTAACTGAGCTGCTGAAAAGCCAAAAGTTCCCTGTTTTCACCTCATTCATTATGGTGATATCTGAGATCTTCTGTAAATTGGCACATTAAGCACATTTTATTGGTGTCAACAGGCTGAAACAAACTAGAGGACCATCACCTTTGAAATTTCACTTCGGTTCTTTTTATTTTGCTCTTTCACTTCCATCGAGTCTGAAATAAACATATTAAGTAGCTAGAATCAGTTCAAGGAGGATAAATGTGAAGATTCAAGTGAACCCTGATTTAATAACAGAAAACAAGAGATCATGTGTCTGTCTATCAAATATCAGATCTATGATGAGCCAAAGGTTAGTTCTGTCATTCTACAGTCAAAATGTGAATAATAACTGCTGTACAATATGATCTATGTGCATTTATGTCATATATCCCTGGATTATTTGCTTATTTTTCACAGCTCTTATGATTGTTATCTAACAATATATGAACTCAAACAAGCTAGTGATCATCATGCACGAAACAATTCATAAATATGTAGATTTACAAACATTCACATCCAACTGTTATTTGTGTTATGGACATATTTAACTAACCTTACACATCTATTCAATAAAAATTTGTCTGAATCCATTATATGACGTTAGTTACGTGTTTGTTTACCTCTTGTAGTGTGTCAGTTCTCTCATCTATCTTCACTTTTTCAGGTTCGCGCTCTCCAGCTGCCGCAAACGCGCTCTCAGCTGTCGTGAACACCTACCGCACGCATTGAGCAGCAAACGTTACTCGCTTGTTTCCTCCAGGGGGCGCTCGGTGACTCGAAATAACCGAGAGAAATAACAGCAGCACCACGTTAACCGAGCTGCTGAAAACATCTTTGTCTCATTCCAGTATAGCTCCAGTTTCATTTAATTTATCAAGCTGAGACAAACATTTGAAATCTATTTTAAAATCTGTTCCTGCCTCAGAATTATAACAGTTTTAGAACATTTATTATACAGAGCCTATGGATGGCACAAGTCAACAATATTCTTTCACAAACCTGAAGTGAATGTGAGAAATTTGTTAATTTGTTAATTTATATATATATAAAAAAAAAATCTTTAATGTGCAACCGGTGGCTCCAGTTATGAGACACTTAATTCTGCGTTGTGTAGATTTATGGATTTATACACGGGACAGCAGGCAGCAGTTTAGCTTTATCTTTTATTCCTCTTAGAGAGTGAATCACCCTTGTTTTCTCCCCCATTCAGTTACAATTCAAAAGGGACAAAAAGGAGCATGAAACGGAAATTGAACTGAGAAATCACAATATACAACTATATAGTTTAACACAGAAAACATACCTGATATAAAACACAAATATAAGCAGCCTCTTTGAGTGTGAATCGCCCTTTTGTTTTCTATAAAATAAATATGATGTGCACTTGTCACCATGTGCTCTCAAAACATGACTATACATTCATAAATTATTAAATGGTATGCAAAAGATTTACAAATGTGTTGTAAGTTATCTTAAAAAATTGTAAATCATGAAATAAATCAATCAGATCAGATGGTTTAAAAGTTAATTATAGATTATTTTTCACTTACACATCATTTAATTATTTAACATATTTTAGTATCATTATATCTCAATAAACAATGGTTAATATTGTGTTGGACCCTGTTTTGCTGCCAAAACAGCCCTGACCTGTCGAGGCATGGACTCCACTAGACCCCTGAAGGTGTGCTGTGGTATCTGGCACCAAGATGTTAGTAGCAGATCCTTTAAATTGTGAGGTGGGGCCTCCATGGATCGGACTTGTTTGTTCAGCACATCCCACAGATGCTCGATTGGATTGAGATCTGGGGAATATGGAGGCCAAGTCAACACCTCAAACTCATTGTTGTGCTCCTCAAACCATTCCTGAACCATTTTTGCTTTGTGGCAGGCGCATTATCCTGCTGAAAGAGCCACAGCCACAGCCACCAGGGAATACAGTTTCCATGAAAGGGTGTACATGGTCTGCAACAATGCTTAGGTAGGTGGTACGTGTCAAAGTAACATCCAGATGGATGGTAGGACCCAAGGTTTCTCAGCAGAACATTGCCCAAAGCATCACACTGCCTCTGCCGGCTTGCCTTCTTCCCATAGTGCATCCTGGTGCCATGTGTTCCTCAGGTAAGCGACACACACACACCCAGCCATCCACGTGATATAAAAGAAAATGTGATTCATCAGACGAGGCCACCTTCTTCCATTGCTCCGTGGTCCAGTTCTGATGCTCACATGCCCACTGTTGGTGCTTTTGGCGGTGGACAGGGGTCAGCATGGGCACCCTGACTGGTCAGCGGCTATGCAGCCCCATACGCAACAAACTGTGATGCACTGTGTATTCTGACACCTTTCTATCAGAACCAGCATTAACTTCTTGAGCAATTTGAGCTCCAGTAGCTCGTCTGTTTGATCGGACCACACAGGCCAGCCTTCGCTCCCCACGTGCATCATTGAGCCTTGGCCGCCCATGACCCTGTCGCCGGTTCACCAGATACTGACCACTGCAGACCAGGAACACCCCACAAGAGCTGCAGTTTTGGAGATGCTCTGACCCAGTTGTCTATCCATCACAATTTGGCCCTTGTCAAACTCGCTCAAATCCTTACGCTTGCCAATTTTTCCTGCTTCTAACACATCAACTTTGAGGACAAAATGTTCACTTGCTGCCTAATATATCCCACCCACTAACAGGTGCCGTGATGAAGAGATAATCAGTGTTATTCACTTCACCTGTCAGTGGTCATAATGTTATGCCTGATCAGTGTCACTTATAACAGGAAGATCTGTAAATTATATGATGAATAGTTTACACTTTAGATTAGGGGATGCAGAAAGTGTTGTAAATGACTTGTATAACCGTACATGTAATTTATAGATTTAGTCAAATTCACTATAACAAACAGGTGAAGTGGTGAATGAAGTTTGAGGTTGTGATGGTCGTGTCCGATATCACTCGCCAGATATTATGCATACATCAAGCCTCCTTTTATGAATATGGTCCATTTCGAAGTGTTTTTATCCAAAAGAAATGATGTTGGGAGATTTTCTTCTACCCTCTGAATTCCTTTTGTAACTGTTTTAATTTTCCTTACTTTTATTTTGTGATTATTGTAATTCCCTTTTCTGTGTAAAGCACTTTGAATTACCATTATGTATGAAATGTGTTATATAAATAAACTTGCCTTGCCCTGCCTCTGTATTTAACGCCGCGTTGTATATTTTTTCTGTGCTCGTGCAGCGTCACACAATCGCAGACTCTGATCACTGGTGTCGGTGGTTCCGTAGCTCACATTTTGTTCATCAATTGCAATGACATATAAAGTACTTTAATAACTTTAGTTGTTATAAAGTCAATCTCAGAATCTCATAAAGTCAGTCACTGGATCTCAAGTCAAAGTCAAGTCATTTTCTTCATTTAGTCAAGCAAGTCTCAAGTCCTTAAATTTGTGACTCGAGTCCCCCACACCTGGTGTACAGAGCTTATGCCGTCACATGTTATCAGAAATTTTGTATTTCCCACTTCTGAAGTCGTGATTACGAACTCAACACACTCAAATTTTCACTTGAGAGGGCATATATATAAACAACTTTTATGTTGCAGAGAAATAACTGGTTTTATGTAATTAAACAAACAAAAGTGAAAAAAAAAACCCTCCATGTTGAATTTAAAAAGGAATTGTTTCATATATTGACAAATAACTTCTGGTTGTTTTGTTACATTTGTTTCCAGTCTCTTTTAATTTTGGTATTTCTTTGAGTAAGTGTCCAATCAAAGAATAATTCAATAATATTTACAGGAATAATTTAATAAAGCACATATATTGTGCTTTATTAAATTAGATTTTCTCTAGTAAAGCTCTTCCCACAGTCAAAGCACATATAATCTCTCACTTCATCATGTGTTTTCTGGTGCAGTTTAAGACTGTACAGCCCTGAAAATCTTTTTCCACAGTGAGAACACACATGAGGCTTCTCATCTGAATGAACTTTAAGGTGTTGTTTTAGATTTGATGATGAAATAAACTCTTTACCACACTGATCACAGTTAAATGGTTTTTCTCCAGAGTGAATGCGCAGATGATAATTGAGATCAGATAAATATGTGAAACTCTTTCCACACTGAGTGCATGTATACGGTTTCTCTCCAGTGTGAACTCGCATGTGTTTGTTAAGGTTTCCTTTCCAACTCTTTCCACACTGAGTGCAGGTGTGCAGCTTTTTGGCTTTTGTTCTTTCAGTTTTAAAGGTATGATGTTCCTCCTCCACTTCATTCAGTTCTTGTCTTTGCCGTTTCACTTCCACCTGATCTAAAATACACATCAAATTAGAATCAGTTCAAGTGAACCCTGATTTAACAGCAGAAAGCAACAGAGATCAGGTATCAGATCTTTCATGAGGCAAAGTTATATGTCATTCAATTTTTAATATAGTAACAATATGCTTGTCAAGTACTATATACAAGGTTACGATCATTTAGATGCATATCTCTATCATTTACCATCCATATACTGCACATTAATTCACATCTAACAAAGCAGTCAACAATGAAGAATCAAGAATGGACACCAACCTGTTTGTTCCTCAGTATCTTCATGTTTTATTCTGGATGGTTCTGGATCACTCATGTCTTCAATCTCCTCTTTAATAAACTCCATCTTTAACAGTCACACAGATTTCAGCTGCTACACCTGGAGTTTGTCCTTCTCTTGAGGGGCTTCACTGCATCATCACCTTTGAAATTTCACTTGTTTTTGCTTTCTCACTTCCATTGGTTCTGAAATGAACATATTAAGTAGTTCGAATCAGGACATTTTTAGAAATGGGTTAAAAGAACCCGTTTGTTCACAGATGCTAGAGGGGAAAATTCATTGGTCTCTGGCTCAATACATCGACCATGCACTATTGTTGAGTGGCTCTGCTTTTACTGTGGGTTTTGCAGATGAGGAGCCCCTCAGTTCCTCAGTGCACTCCACACCAGAATGTTTCCACACCACAACCATCATGTCTGGATTTGTTCATGCCACGACCGCCCTGCCACAGCCTGTCCACGTCCAGAATCCAGCGATGTCTCCTGTCCACGTCCAGAATCCAGCGACGTCTCCTGCCCACGTCCAGATTCCAGCAGCGTCTCCTGTCCACGTCCAGAATCCAGAGAGGGCTCCAGCTCCACAGTCCAAGTCCGCCCATGCCCCGCAGCCCAGGCCCACCACTGCCTTGTCCCCCTGCACGGGCATGGCCCACCATCCCTCCCCCAAGACCACCTCCGGTCCATCACCCACCTGGACTTTCTTTTTTTCTAGTTTCGGTCTTATGTTGGGCATCGGAAGCCACCCATAAAAACGTCATTCGAATTTGACAAATAATCAATTTTCTTGTTCCTAATAATCAACATAATGCAGGAGGAACTGTAATATGAACTGCAGCAGTGCTAAACTGCTCACTGCATCGTATAATTAACACACAAACTATCTATGTATGAATCAAACTCACTAAGCAACATTTTATTATATCCATGTGGTTAATCGCTCCGGAACACAATCCTGTCCGTCTTGCTTACACTTGAGATGGTGACTTGAGCTCCACTGACAGTCTGTCTACTCCTATTGGTTGTTGCTTACGAAATTCGCTTCTCTATTGCATAAAATTGACATTTCTGAAGTTTTGTCATGTGTCTTGCGGCACTTGACACGCCTACATTCTGTCATCAACGGTCACTGTCGCCCGTGTGGCAAGAATTCGCCTGCGCTCTATTGAAATCCATGGGATCATGATGCTTTGTTGCTGCGTGTCACTGGCGGTGTGAACAGGGCTTCAGACGAGTACCTGATTGGCAGCTGGCAGTGAGCAACAAAATCAGATTGGTCACAGACCAAGTTGAAGAGACATGGGGACATGGACCGCTCATGATTAGCCTCAGTGGCGTAACTTTAACCTAGTAATGACGGACCCCGGTCCAGCCACAAATATCATAACTATCTATAGGCCTACTGTAATTAAGACATTATCATATTCAAGAAATGTATTAAAAATAGAAAGACGCTATTTCAGCCTTACTCAAAAGCTGTGGAAACAATTTATACAAAACAAAATTCACTTTAAAGAAAGACTTTCTACAAAACAAAACTCAATGAAGTGGTCAAAATCATGTCTGATCCCACTCCATGTCTCCAGATTGCGCACCTTATAATGTAGCCTACCTTACTCATGCTGCTCACTTTTCATAATCAATATATGAAATTTAAAAAATAATATCATAGGCTAATATTTAAACATAGACTAACTATGAAATTAAATAGGCTACGTTTTCTTTAACATTTTTTTATATATGACAGCGGAAACAACTCACAATACTCCCTCATTTTTAGCCATAAAGATAAGTTCAAGACATACTTATAAACTATAAACTGTCTACTTTTATTTGTGTACACTCACAATAACAACAAAGGCCGTGGATTCAGGGAAAATATTATTTTGCATGCACTCCACTCCAAACACTGTCTTCATTTCATTACTTTAGGAGCCATACAGGCCTGGGAGTGAACACCCCCCTATTGGCCTCACTAAAGCATCTAAAGCAAAAATGTTTCCCTTTCATGTCACTGCCGGGCTAGAACCCACTTAGCTTCAGTAGGGAGGCATGCTTTGGACATTGGACGCTACAGCAGAACTGGTTTGTATGCCCTTAATAAAATGGGTCTTATGGAGTGGCAGTACATTCTGAGTAGCTCATAATTCCCCTCAGAACAGTCTAGTTGCCCCCACTGATGTACTCTGACTTTAGGAGCCATACTGGCCTGGGAGTGAACACCCCCTACTGGCCTCACTAAAGCGTCTTCCAATAACAATTGAGTTTTTTCCAAAAAGCTCTCAATTTCATGTCACTGCCAGGCTAGAACCCACTTAGCTTCGGTAGGGAGTCAGGATTTAGCCATGGGACGCTACAGCAGAACTGATTTGTTCTGTCTTAATAAAATGCGTCTTATGGAGTGGCAGTACATCCTGAGTAGCTGATAATTCCCCTCAGAACAGTCTAGATGCCCCCGTTGATGCACTCTGACTTTAGGAGCAATACAGGCCTCTGAGTGAACACCCCCTACAGTCCTCACTAAAGCATCTTCCAATAACAATCGAGATTTTTCCAAAAAGGTCTCCCTTTCATGTCACTGCCTGGCTAGAACCCATTTAGCTTGGGTAGGGAGCCAGGCTTTGGCCATGGGACACTGTTGTGTATTGTGTTAACGCTGTTAATGTGACTACATTTCCCATAATGCACTTTGTACATGTGTTTCCGGATATGTTCCGGTGTTATGTCAGTGATGCATTGGAGAGTAAACAGAGCAGTCACGCTAAGCTTGTGTGTGTGTGTCATATTTGCCTGCATGTGCCGTTATACTCTTCTAAAGACACAATAAAAGTGGCAACGAGGATCTCGTTAGTCCGCGTGTGTGGTGTAATGCGGAAATGAAGTGGCTTGACAGCGAGATTGCTGGAAATGAGAAATAATACGAGCCTGCTGCTAATACACGTCTTGACTGAAGCGGGGGAAGAAAGACAACGATTCAGATAAGTGACTGAATTGATTGTAAACGACAGAGAACGGCACAAAATGCCATCAGTTTTTGGCAACATTGGTCCCTTTGATGAAAGTAGTGAGCAGTGGAGCTCTTACACAGAAAGATTTGAGTACTTTGTAGCAGCGAATGCTATTACTGAAGAGAAAGTTGTACCCACTTTTTTAAGTGTGATGGGTCCAAAGACATATACACTACTGCGTAATCTCCAAAGCCCTTAGTAATTGCAGAGCGATTTCGGTTTCACCAACGAAATCAGCTAGAAGGAGAAACTGTGACAATGTTTGTGGCGGTGCTAAAAAAATTAGCTGAACACTGCGAATTTGGTGAAGTGCTAAATGACACACTTCGGGACAGATTAGTATGCGGACTCCGCTGTGAGGGCATATAAAAAAGACTGTTAACGGAGAGCAACCTGACACTACAAAGAGCAATTGAGCTGAGTGTGTCTATGGAATTGGCTGCAAAGGAAGCCCAGCAACTGAGCTCAAACAGTAAAGTGTATAAGATGGAGACAACAAAAACAAACTAAAAATAAAAAAAAAAACTGACGAAAAACAAACTGAAAATAAAGGCCCGTGTTTTCGCTGTGGTAAGACGGGACACTCACCTGTTTCGTGCTGGTTTAAAGATGTGGAGTGCCGCAGCTGCAAGAAAAAAGGACACATTGAGCGTGCATGTAAAAATAAAACAGAAAAGAAAAAAAACGCAACAGAAACCAGTATACAGAAGGAAGCAAAAGCAACGCGTATTTGCACTTGAGCTGGAAAACAAGGAGGTTACTGACACATCTGATGAGGAATTTCCTTTGCATGTGCTCACTGTCACAGGTGGAACCAAGGCTTATAAGGTCACCGCGCTGCTGGAAAGACAGCCTGTGAAAATGGAGATCGACACGGGTGCCGCTGTGTCGGATGCGGTATACAGCGAAATACTGAGCCACCTGCCACTCAAACCACCTGATGTGGTCCTTAAGACTTACACTGGGGAAGCAGTGACCATGAAAGGACTCACTCAGGTAACAGTTGAACTGAATGGACAAACAAAAAATCTGCCATTGTATGTGGTTTTGGGTGGTTACCCCTCGTTGATGGAACGTTCTTGGCTGGAGCAACTCAAGGTGGACTGGCAGGCCATACATATGATGACACCTAAAACACTGGACCTTGAAGCTATTCTCCGAAAACACAGTGATGTTTTCAAACAGAAGTTAGGCAGCACGGAGGGAATCAAGGTGAAATTGACTGTAGAGCCGGGAAGCCAGCCAGCCAGCCCCTTCCATATGCGCTAAAACCCAAAGTAGAGGCAAACTTAGCTGAGCTCACGAAGGATGGTGTGCTGGAACCAGTCAGTGTGAGTAAATGGGCAACACCCATTGTTCCAGTTTTAAAGAAAGACGGAGGCATAAGGATCTGTGGGGATTTTAAAGTCACTGTAAATCCAGTGTTGTCAGCAGAACAATACCCCTTGCCTCACATTAATGATCTTTTTGCTGGGCTGACAGGAGGGCAAAAATTCAGCAAAATCGACCTCAACCAAGCGTACCTACAGATGCATGTTGAGGAACAGTCCAGAGAACTTCTCACCATCAACACCCACAAAGGCCTATTTCGGTATAAACGGTTACCATTCGGAATTACTTCGGCTCCATCCATTTTTCAGCGATGGATCAGATTCTGGCGGGCCTTCCAGGAGTGGTGTGTTACTTAAACGACATTCTAGTGACTGGCACTGATGAAGAGTCGCACTTACAACACCCTTGCCCTTGAGAGACTGAAAGAATACGGATTGAGAGTGCGCAAGGACAAATTTGAATTTTTCCAGTTTTCAGTCGAGTACTTAGGCCATGTCATTGATGCCTCGGGTTTGCATACACCCCCATCCAAGGTTAAGGCCATCGTGGATGCTCCAGTGCCCAAGAATGTACAAACCCGATTCCAAAAAAGTTGGGACACTGTACAAATTGTGAATAAAAACAGAAAGCAATTATGTGGAAGTTTCAAATTTCAATATTTTATTCAGAATACAACATAGATGACATATCAAATGTTTAATCTGAGAATATGTATCATTTTAAGGGAAAAATAAGTTGATTTTAAATTTCATGGCATCAACACATCTCAAAAAAGTTGGGACAAGGCCATGTTTACCACTGTGTGGCATCCCCTCTTCTTTTTATAACAGTCTGCAAACGTCTGAGGACTGAGGAGACAAGTTGCTCAAGTTTAGGAATAGGAATGTTGTCCCATTCTTGTCTAATACAGGCTTCTAGCTGCTCAACTGTCTTAGGTCTTCTTTGTCGCATCTTCCTCTTTATGATGCGCCAAATGTTTTCTATGGGTGAAAGATCTGGACTGCAGGCTGGCCATTTCAGTACCTGGATCCTTCTTCTACGCAGCCATGATGTTGTAATTGATGCAGTATGTAGTCTGGCATTGTCATGTTGGAAAATGCAAGGTCTTCCCTGAAAGAGACGACGTCTGGATGGGAGCATATGTTGTTCTACAACTTGGATATACCTTTCAGCATTGATGGTGCCTTTCCAGATGTGTAAGCTGCCCATGCCACACGCACACATGCAACCCCATACCATCAGAGATGCAGGCTTCTGAAGTGAGCGCTCATAACAACTTGGGTTGTCCTTGTCCTCTTTAGTCCGGATGACATTGCGTCCCAGTTTTCCAAAAAGACCTTCAAATTTGATTCGTCTGACCATAGAACAGTTTTCCACTTTGCCACAGTCCATTTTAAATGAGCCTTGGCCCAGAGAAAACGTCTGCGCTTCTGGATCATGTTTAGATATGGCTTTTTTTTTGACCTATAGAGTTTTATCCGGCAACGGCGAATGGCACGGTGGATTGTGTTCACCGACAATGTTTTCTGGAAGTATTCCTGAGCCCATGTTGTGATTTCCATTACAGTAGCATTCCTGTATGTGATGCAGTGCCGTCTAAGGGCCCAAAGATCACGGGCATCCAGTATGGTTTTCCGGCCTTGACCCTTACGCACAGAGATTGTTCCAGATTCTCTGAATCTTTGGATGATATTATGCACTGTAGATGATGATAACTTCAAACTCTTTGCAATTTTTCTCTGAGAAACTATTTTTCTCTTGCTCCACTATTTTTCGCCGCAGCATTGGGGGAATTGGTGATCCTATGCCCATCTTGACTTCTGAGAGACACTGCCACTCTGAGAGGCTCTTTTTATACACAATCATGTTGCCAATTGACCTAATAAGTTGCAAATTGGTCCTCCAACTCTTCCTTATATGTACATTTAACTTTTCCGGCCTCTTATTGCTACCTGTCCCAACTTTTTTGGAGTGTGTAGCTCTCATGAAATCCAAAATGAGCCAATATTTGGCATGACATTTCAAAATGTCTCACTTTCAACATTTGATTTGTTATCTATATTCTATTGTGAATAAAATATAAGTTTATGAGATTTGTAAATTATTGCATTCCTTTTTATTCACAATTTGTACAGTGTCCCAACTTTTTTGGAATCGGGTTTGTAAGCCAGCTGCGGTCTTTCCTCGGTTTACTAAATTATTATGGGCGTTTCATTCCAAACATTGCTACTATCTGCACAAATTGTTGTGTCATGAGAATAATTGGAGGTGGACCTCTGAATGCCAGGAGACATTCAAAAGAGCAAAGGAGACACTTTTAAGGTCAAATGCCCTCACTTATTTTGACCCTGCTCTTCCCATCCAGCTGGCCTGCGATGCTTCCCCATATGGTGTGGGAGCTGTCTTGTCCCACATCATGCCAAATGGTCAAGAGAGGCCGATCGCATTTGCTTCCAGGAGTCTGAGTAAAGCAGAAGCAAACTATGCTCAGATAGAGCGAGAAGCGTTGAGCATTGTGTTTGGAGTTCGCAAGTTTTATCAGTACATCTTTGGGAGGAAGTTCACGTTGCTGACCGATCCGCCCACTCACTGCAATTTTTGGCCCACACCATGGCATTCCCTCGCTTGCTGCCAGTAGGATGCAAAGATGGGCTTTGTTGTTATCCGCTCACACCTATGACATCAAATATCGGAAGTCGGAAATGCAAGGGAATGTGGACGGTCTGTCCAGATTGCCTCTCGCTGACAGGATAAAAAAGGGCACAGGTGGCGGAAAATTTCTACTTCAGCCAGGTGGAAAGGGCTCCAGTAACAGCTGCGCAAGTACGTAAGAGCACACGCAATGACCCTGTCCTGTCCAAGGTCATGGATGTCGTCATGACAGGCAAAGGGGAGAGCAATGACCTGGAGCTAAAACCATACATCTCTCGACGTCATGAACATTCAGTGCAGTCAGGCTGCTTGCTGTGGGGAAGGAGAGTGATTATTCCCCCGGCTCTGCGCAAGCCAGTGCTAAAACAGCTGCATGTGGGACACTGTGGAATGGTCCGTATGAAAGAAATTGCCAGGAGTTACTTCAGGAGCTAATTCATGTTGATTTTGCAGGCCCAGTCGAGGACAAAATGCTGCAGGTTGTCATGGATGCACACAGTAAATGGTGGCCTGAGGTGGCTATCATGAAATCTACCTCAGCTGAAAAGACAATTGAGAAACTGTGAGAAATTTTCAGTAGATTTGGACCTCCAGTGCAGTTCTCAGATAATGGCCCCCAATTTACATCTCACAAGATGGCTACATTTCTACAAGCAAACGGGGTGCAGCATATCACGTCATCACCTTACCATCCTGCAACAAATGGGTTAGCAGAAAGGTTTGTCCAAACCATGAAACATGCGTTGAAAGCTTCACTCGGGCAGGGGACATTTCATCAACGTCTTCATAGCTTCTTGCTGTGCTATCGCAGTACTCCGCACGCAACTACCAAAGTGTCACCAGCGACTTTGTTGTTCAATAGAGAGCTCAGGACAAGCTTTGAGCTGCTTAAACCAGCAACATTCAAGGAAACTGTCTTACGACAGTAAAAGAATCAGGTACAGCGACGGAACCTGTGAGCCAAGGACAGAACCTTTTCGACAGGCTAACCAGTGCTGGTCCGGAACTATGGCAGTGGTCCGAAATGGGTTCCGGCTACTGTGGAGGCCCAGACGGGTCCAGTCTCGTATAAAGTCAAAACTGCTGGGAATCTTTCTCGGAGGAGACACACTGATCAGTTGCTTAAGGGAGCCAAGACTGAATGTTCTGAAAAAAAAAGAAAAAAAAAAGTTAATAGAAATGTTCATGAGAGAAATTGAATTTCATAAATTCATGACTACTGATAGTACAGTTTAATTTGTAATCTTTGTGTTAGACATCAAAGAGTAAGGGGGAAGGAAATGTTGTGTATTGTGTTAACGCTGTTTATGTGACTACATTTCCCATAATGCACTTTGTACGTGTTTCCGGATATGTTCCGGTGTTATGTCAGTGATGCATCAGAGAGTAAACAGAGCAGTCACGCTAAGCTTGTGTGTGTGTCATATTTGCCTGCATGCGCCGTTATACTCTTCTAAAGACACAATAGACACTACAACGGAACTGATTTGTGCTGCCTTAATAAAATGGGTCTTATGGAGTGGCAGTACATCCTGAGTAGCTCATAATTACCGTCAGAACAGTCTAGTCGCCCCCACTGATGTACTCTGACTTTAGGAGCCATACAGGCCTGGGAGTGAACACCCCCTACTGGCTTCACTAAAGCATCTTCCAATAACAATCAAGTTTTTTCCAAAAAGGTCTCCCTTTCATGTCACTGCCTGGCTAGAACCCGCTTAGCTTCGGTAGAAAGCCAGGCTTTGGCCATGGGACACTACAGCAGAACTGTTTTTTGCTACCTTAATAAAACGGGTTGTAAGGCCGCCCAATCGTCCCAATGAAGGCTTACGATTGGTGGGTGAAGGTTTCTTGCACGTTCGGGTCTTTTCAGCTAGGCAAAGGGATTTAATTCCAATTTAGTTTTATCTGACTCCATTTTATCAATGACCTCGAATTTAGGTTAGAATGCCAACTGGTTATTTGGTCATTTATATTTAATAGTTTAACTACACATTTAATTATTTAGTTTAACCCTTTGTTGAAATTATACCTGTTCATAATCTACTTGAGATAGTTAATAATTCCAGAGTAAATCAGAATAAATTAGTGTAACAATTTATTATTAGTCAGGTAAATGTATCATGCCAATTACATAATCAATTCAAAGATAATCCATACATAACATCAAATGCTCTGAAGTAAAGAATAAAATATGGATACCTGACTTCTAAAAATTACATAACGCTGAGCATCTAGTAGACACTCAGCGTTACGGGCTGACCGATGTAAAGGTTCGCGCCCTGACCTCTTTGCAACATCTCCTTAAATACCAGACCAAGATGCAAAACTCTTTCAAATGTAAACGTGTTAACAATGGGAATTTGCATTAATCAAGTCCTATAGACCTGTATTGACGACAGGAGGTAGAGAACATTTGGCCGGAGACACACCCGGCCAACACAGGTTAACACATGTTAACACATTAGGCAAAATATCTCTAAACTCTTAAAACCTTTATTACCTTTTGGTTTACTTCTGTGGGGATGAGACCTTTGTACCAGTCGCACTGAGACATTTCAAATAATATCAAACATGTATAATACTGTATAGTACTTGTTCACGTTAAACCATATAGATTTTGGGTAAATTTCAGGTGATCTCAGCATGAGAGAGAGTAAGAGTGGGGGAAGAGGGAGTCAATAGAGATACTGATGTGAGACTTGCGTGTCGAATGGTGATGCTAATTTCGTAAGAGACAGTTCAGATGTTAATTTTCAGTAGGTGTCCTTTGTCTTCTCAGGGAGTGATTGTTCCTCAATCAGACAGCCTGGCATTTGCTAGTTTTTCCAGACTTACAGGGTCTATGGAGTGGCAGTACATCATGAGTAGCTGATAATTCCCCTCAGAATGAGCTACCACCGATATTGCATTACAGTGCAGAAACACTATAGCAACGCTTTCCCACATATTCTGCTACTAACTGCACTGCTGTGGCAATTAATGATCGCAAAAAGTCAGGATCTTGTTTTAAAGGATGGTTCTTCTTACAGTCCAGTGGCCCCATTGCTGCACTCTGACTTTAGAAGCCATACAGACCTGGGAGTGAACACCCCCTATTGGCCTTACTAAAGCATCTTCCAATAACAATCAAAATTTCTCAAAAAACATGTCCTTTTCATGTCACTGCCTGGCTAAAACCAATTTAGCTTGGGTAGGGAGCCAGGCTTTGGCCATGGAACGCTACAGCAGAACTGATTTGTGCTGTCTTAAATAAATGGTCTTATGGAGTGGCAGTACATTCTGAGTAGCTGATAATTCCCCTCAGAACAGTCTAGTTGCCCCCATTGATGTACTCTGACTTTAGGAGCCATACAGGCCTGGGAGTGAACACTCCCTACTGGCCTCACTAAAGCATCTTCCAATAACAACCAAGTTTTTTCCAAAAAGGGTTCCCTTTCATGTCACTGACGTGCTAGAACCCACTTAGCTTCGGTAGGGAGGCATGCTTTGGACACTGGACGCTACAGCAGAACTGATTTGTGTTGCCTTAATAAAATGGGTCTTATGGATTGGCAGTACATCTTGAGTAGCTCATAATTCCCGTCAGAACAGTCTAGTTGCCCCATTAATGCACTCTGACTTTAGGAGCCATACAGGCCTGGGAGTGAACACCCCCTACTGGCCTCACTAAAGCATCTTCCAATAACAATCGAGTTTTTTCCAAAAAGGTCTGCCTTTCATGTCACTACCTGGCTAGAACCCGCTTAGCTTCGGTAGGGAGCCAGGCTTTGGCCATGGGACGCTACAGCAGAACTGTTTTTTGCTACCTTAATAAAAAGGTTCTTATGGAGTGACAGTACATCCTGAGTAGCTGATAATTCTGCTCAGAATGAGCTACCACCGATATTGCATTACAGTGCAGAAACACTACAGCAACGCTCTCCCACATATTCTGCTACTAACTGTACTGCTGTGGCAATTAATAATCACAAAAAGTCAGGATCTTGTTTTAAAGGATGGTTCTTCTTACAGTCTAGTTGCCCCATTGATGCACTCTGACTTTAGGAGCCATACTGGCCTGGGAGTGAACACCCCCTACTGGCCTCACTAAAGCATCTTCCAATAACAATCAAAATTTCTCAAAAAACATGTCCTTTTCATGTCACTGCCTGGCTAGAACCAATTTAGCTTCGGTAGGGAGCCAGGCTTTAGCCACAGGAGGCTACAGCAGAACTGATTTGTATTGCTCAATAAAACGGGTCTTATGGAGTAGCTCATAATTCTTCTCAGAATGAGCTACCACCGGTATTGCATTACAGTGCAGAAACACTATAGCAACGCTCTCCCACATAGTCTGCTACTAACTGCACTGCTGTGGCAATTAATGATAGCAAAAATCAGGATCTTGTTTTAAAGGATGGTTCTGCTTACAGTCCAGTGGCCCCATTGCTGCACTCTGACTTTCGGAGCCATACAGGCCTGGGACTGAACACCCCCCTATTGGCCTCACTAAAGCATCTTCCATTAACAATCGAAATTTTTCAAAAATGGTGTCCATTTCATGTCACTGCCTGGCTAGAACCAGCTTAGCTTCGGTAGGAAGCCAGGCTTTAACCATGGGACGCTACAGCAGAATTGATTCGTGCGGTCTTAAATAAAGGTCTTATGGAGTGGCAGCACATTCTGAGTAGAGATTCATGAAACTGGACCCAGCAGTACACCCAGTTGTAAAACCTGCACGCAAAATCCCTGCAGCCATGCAGGACAGGGTCGAAGCAGAGTTACAAAGAATGGTCAATATGGGTGTTCTAACCCCAATCTCAGAGCCCACTGAATGGGTATCATCAATGGTGGCGACCCACAAAAAGAATTCAGGTGGAGATAAGAATATGTATCGACCCAAGAGACCTTAATAAGGCCCTCCTACGTCCACACCATCCAATGCGTACTGTTGAAGAAGTCGTGTCTCAAATGCCGAAATCTTCTGTCTTTTCAGTTTTGGATGCGAAAAGTTCCTTCTGGCAAATTGCTCTTGATGAAAAATCATCAATGTTGACAACATTCAACTCCTCATTTGGGAGATACCGATTTCTATGCATGCCATTCGGAATCAGCACAGCAAATGTTCCAAGGTGTTCCAAAGAGCCATGGAACAAATATTCGCAGGCTATCCATGTGCTATTATAGTGGACAACATCCTAGTGGGAGGACAGGACATGAAAGAACATGACGAGAACCTCAAAAAAGTGCTGGATCGTGCACAAAAGGTCAACCTTAGACTCCACCCTCTCAAATGTAAGTTTCGGCTGTCAGAAGTATGCTATGTAGGGCATGTGTTCACAAGTGAAGGACTGAAACCAGACCCTTCGAAGATTAAAGCCATTACAGAGATGGAGGTCCCAGAGAACGTCACAGCCCTAGAAATGTATTCCTGGTTTCAGCGACCTCTCAGCACCCTTGCAAGAGCTGACTCACAAAGATGTAGAATGGTGCTGGCTTAAACAACATCAAGATACATTCAACAAGCTGAAAGAGGTCATAAGTCCACCAACACTGAGATATTATGACGTCAAAAAACCTGTTACACTGACATGTGACGCTTCACAGTTTGGACTTGGTGCGGCATGCCTTCAGCAAAATGCTCCCATAACCGAGAGACAATATGCTCAAATTGAGAAAGAGCTTCTTGCAGTATTTGCATGCGTTAAGTTTCATGACTACATCTACGGAAAAAATAAATCCACATTGAAACAGACCATCAGCCATTAGTGACGATACTCAACAAGCCACTCCACATGGGTCCAGCGCAATTACAACGCATGATGTTGAGGCTCCAGAAATATGACTTCATGATGAGCTATAAAAAAGGAAAAAAAAATTTATCTGGCCGACACTCTTTCGTGAGCCCCCATGAAAAACACAGACGTGGTAACCAGTGAAAAGGCTAACTTCGAGGTAATGTCTGTAGAACACATCTCGTCATCAAGGCTCGTCGAGTTGGGAGAGCACACAGCCACAGATCCAACATTGCAACAACTTTACACCATTGATGTGCATTGATACACCAGGGCTGGCCAGACCAACAGGGGAAGCTTTCACTTGAACTCCGCCAGTACTACCCATACCGAGATGAGCTGACAACAAGGGATGGGATCGTGATGAAAGGCCCAAAAGCTGTGATCCCCAAGTCACTGCAGAAAGAATACATCACTGTTCTTCACAGAGGGCATCCTGGAGTAGAATCAACAAAACGCAGAGCACGAGGTGTGGTGTTTTGGCCTTCAATGAACAAGGACATCGAGATGGAATGTACTTCATGTTCTATCTGCAATGGTATGAAACAGCACCAACAAAAGGAACCACTGAAGTGACATGATACTCCAGAACTTCCCTGGTCAATTGTTGCAACTGATCTATTTGAATGGAATGGCCAACATTATCTTGTTTTGGTGGACTCGTATTCAAATTGGTTTGAAATAGATCTTCTTCGCAATCTGACATCGATCGCTGTGATTACAAAATTAAAGAGACACTTTTCAGTACATGGCAGTCCCCAAAAAGTGATCACAGACAATGGAACACAATTTTCCAGTCAACAATTCAAGAACTTCTCAAGTTCCTGGGATTTTGTTCATGTAACAAGCAGCCCAGAATATCCTCAATCTAATGGATTAGCGGAACGAGCGGTGCAAAGCGCAAAAGAGTTGATGGAAAATCAAAGCGAGATGGAACAGGTGTCTTTCTCGATCTACTCAATTAGAGAAACATGCCTCGTGATGGAATTCTCGGATCACCAGCAGAAAGACTCCTGTCAAGACAAACATGGACAACACTCCCAAGTGACAAAAAGTTGCTAGTCTCTTCTACCAAAAGCCATGTCACGGTCAGAAAACGACTTGCACACAAGAAGCTGTATTATGACAAAAGCAGCAAGCCTCTCCGTCCTCTTTTCAAAGGTGAAGTAGTCAGGTTACAAACACCTCAAGGATAAAGTGGGAATCATCAAAGACATCTGCAGGGAACCAAGATCGTATGTGGTGGAATCAGAGGGGAGGGATTATAGAAGGAATCGTAGACACATCTTGCCTGTCCCTGAAACTTTGCCACTACAAAATGATGAATACAACCCTGCAGATCACCCAAAACTTTGTACACCAGGAAAAGATAAAAGTTTCCTCTCAGATCACACAAGTGCACAGGTGACATCTACTGACTCTAAATTAACATCAGAAGCCAAGGTACCTGCTGAAGAATCTGAAAAAAGGCTTTATGTGACTCGATCAGGCAGAATCTCAAGACCAAACCCAAAGTATATCCAGTGAGCTGTTTGGAGATGATTAAGCATTTGTGAGAGACTGTTAAATCATTTGGAGTGAAATGTTCTGAGTTTAATCTGTTCATAAAATGTGACACTTTAAGTGCCAATAGCATATTTGGTTATACATGCTTTGATTTTGAGCTGATGTGGATATTTGTTGTTATAAAACTGATGAGAGATTACTAAAGAAAGAGAATGTAGAACACTGATTATATGTTCTTAGTTATACCTTAATCGCAATTGTACCTCACGGGTATCTATAGTTATGACATCAGTATTAGCCCCGAACGTGTGAAGAGAAATGTGTAGAATTCAAAAAAAAAAAATCTGTTTCTTGAAAAATCTTTCACGTGGCAAAGGTTTGTTCTGTCGTTCACTTGTTAATAAAGCTAAAATATGCTTGACATAGTGCTGGGCGGTATACCGGTTCATACCAAATATTGGTGTTTATTTTTGCTATGATATGAATTTTGATTATACCGCAATACCGGTATATGTCGCTTAAACAACGGTCGGAATGCGGCACAGCGCGACACTGTTTGAGAGGGTTCACGTTTGACTGTTGCACTGTAGTGAGGGCACAGCTGAGAGCGCATTACAGCGGAGAATTCAAACAACATGCGGCTCAGGCAAGAGAGCAGTTTCTACGCGGAGCACCGCGATGAGATTAACAACGCTCACCACATGGATCATATAGATCAGATACAGACCGAAGTGAGCGCGTTTAAGTTTTTTATGTACATATTTTATATACTCTAGTGCTCTAAACATGAACCAGCAGCGTGAATGCGCACATATTTCATCACGTCTTCTTCAAATCAAATTAAATAAGCAAACAAGGACAGATACAGCCGTACATCTGATCACGACCGCGATGACATGATGGATTATTCTGATACACAGAAGACAATGATGTAAGTTAATAAATAGACTGACAATTCAAAGAAGAATGGGCAAAAAGTAACTGCTTTATTCTTTCTGTGTTAAACTGACGCGTTTCATTTGTTCAGAGACTGTAGTGCTCTTAAATGTAATGAAAATATCCTTAGACCTTTTAAATGTTTTTCAGCGTTTCTCCCTCGTTTTGGCAGTTATATGGGGTTAGATTTTTAAAATGCTTAAGGTGCCCTCAACTGTTTTTTTGTCTCTCCATGGTCATATTTTAATATTCATGTGTCTGTAATGAGTGTGTTGCAGGTCTGTGTTTTATTGGTTGTTGTCTCCCCACAGCATAATTTTGTGGGGCTTTGCAAACCTGTATTAATTCTAGTGTGGAATTTTTGTACAATATTCACTCATCATGGCAGTAAAATATGGCATTCTAGTAAATCTACGGCAGTATTTCCTCTCTCAATCAGTAAAAAATGTGGTTAATACCCAGTCATGCATGGGGGGAAAATACCGTCATATACCGCAAAACCGGTATAATTTATTTAACATTTTGGTCATACCGCCCAGCACTAGCTTGACAACTACTATATACAAGGTTATGATGATTTAGATACATTTCTCTATCATTTATCATCCATATACATATACTTAAGAATCAAGAATGGACACCAACCTGTTTGTTCCTCAGTATCTTCATGTTTTATTCTGGATGGTTCTGGATCACTCATGTCTTCAATCTCCTCTTTAATAAACTCCATCTTTAACAGTCACACAGATTTCAGCTGCTACACCTGGAGTTTGTCCTTCTCTTGTAGGATGATGTGAATATTCCCAGTATTTATTGGTGCATTGTTGTGGGAGGGGCTTCACTGCAGGTGTGAACTGTGATCATTGTGTTTTTATTCAATCTGCATTTAAAAAGGACAGGTCATAATGTTTAACTGAGCTGCTGAAAAGCCAAAAGTTCCCTGTTTTCACCTCATTCATTATGGTGATGTCTGAGATCTTCTGTAAATTGGCACATTAAGCACATTTTATTGGTGTCAACAGGCTGAAACAAACTACAGGATCATCACCGTTGAAATTTCACTTGTTTTTGCTTTTTCACTTCCATTGGGTCTGAAATAAACATATTAAGTAGTTAGAATCAGTTCAAGGAGGATAAATGTGAAGATTCAAGTGAACCCTGATTTAATAACAGAAAACAAGAGATCATGTGTCTGTCTATCAAATATCAGATTTATGATGAGCCAAAATTTAGTTCTGTCATTCTCTCAAAATGTGAATAATAACTGCTGTACAAGAATATGATCTAAGTGCATGTCATATATCCCTAGACTATTTGGTTTTTCACAGCTCTTATGATTGTTATCTAACAATATATGAACTAAGTCAAACAAGCTAGTGATCATCATGCACGAAACAATTCATAAATATGTAGATTTACAAACATTCACATCTGACTGTTATTTGTGTTATAGACATATTTAACTAACCTTACACATCTATTTAATAAAAAATGGACTGAATCCATTATATGACGTTAGTTACATGTTTGTTTACCTCTTGTAGTGTGTCCGTTCTCTCATCTATCTTCACTTTTTCAGGTTCGCGCTCTCCAGCTGCCGCAAACGCGCTCTCTAGCTGCCGCAAACGCGCTCTCAACTGTCGTGAACACCTACCGCACGCATTGAGCAGCAAACGTTACTCGCTTGTTTCCTCCAGGGGGCGCTCGATGACTCCAAATAACCAAGAGAACAATCAACAGTCAACAATATTCTTTAACAAACCTGAAGTGAATGTGAGAAATTTGTTAATTAATAAATAAATGACGTCTATGAAAAAACTCTTTAATGTGTAACCGGTGGCTCCAGTTATGAGACACTTAATTCTGCATTGTGTAGATTTATGGATTTATACACGGGACAGCAGGCAGCAGTTTTGCTTTATCTTTTATTCCTCTTAGAGAGTGAATCACCCTTGTTTTCTCCCCCATTCAGTTACAATTCAAAAGGGACAAAAAGGAGCATGAAACGGAAACTGAGCAGAGAAATCACAATATACAAGTAAATAGTTTAACACAGAAAACATACCTGATATAAAACACAAATATAAGCAGCCTCTTTGAGTGTGAATCGCCCTTTTGTTTTCTATAAAATAAATATGATGTGCACTTGTCACCATGTGCTCTCAAAACATGACTATATATTCATAAATTATTAAATGGTATGCAAAAGATTTACAAATGTGTTGAAAGTTATCTTAAAAAATTGTAAATCATGAAATAAATCAAACAGATCAGATGGTTTAAAAGTTATTAGATGATAATTATAGATTATTTTTCACTTATACATAATTTAAGTATTTATGTAAAACATATTTTAGTATCTTTATCTCTCAATAAACAATGGTTAATATTGTGTTGGTCGCCCTTTTGCTGCCAAAACAGCCCTGACCCGTCGAGGCATGGACTCCACTAGACCCCTGAAGGTGTGCTGTGGTATCTGGCACCAAGATGTTAGCAGCAGATCCTTTAAGTCCTGTAAGTTGTGAGGTGGGGCCTCCATGGATCGGACTTGTTTGTTCAGCACATCCCATAGATGCTCGATTGCATTAAGATCTGGGGAATTTGGAGGCCAAGTCAACACCTCAAACTCGTTGTTGTGCTCCTCAAACCATTCCTGAACCATTTTTGTTTTGTGGCAGGGCGCATTATCCTGCTGAAAGAGCCACAACCACCAGGGAATACCGTTTCCATGAAAGGGTGTACATGGTCTGCAACAATGCTTAGGTAGGTGGTACGTGTCAAAGTAACATCCACATAGATGGCAGGACCCAAGGTTTCCCAGCTGAACATTGTCCAAAGCATCACACTGCCTCTGCCGGCTTGCCTTCTTCCCATAGTGCATCCTGGTGCCATGTGTTCCTCAGGTAAGCGACGCACATGCACCCGGCCATCCACGTGATGTAAAAGAAAACGTGATTCATCAGACCAGGCCACCTTCTTCCATTGCTCCGTGGTCCAGTTCTGATGCTCACGTGTCCACTGTTGGCGCTTTCGGCGGTGGACAGGGGTCAGCATGGGCACCCTGACTGGTCAGCGGCTATGCAGCCCCATACACAACAAACTGTGATGCACTGTGTATTCTGACACCTTTCTATCAGAACCAGCATTAACTTCTTGAGCAATTTGAGCTAAAGTAACTCGTCTGTTTGATTGGTCTACACGGGCCAGCCTTCGCTCCCCACGTGCATCAATGGGCCTTGGCCATGACCCTGTCGCCCTGTCGCCAGTTCACCACTGTTCCTTCCTTGGAGCACTTTTGATAGATACTGACCACTGCAGACCGGGAACACCCCACAAGAGCTGCAGTTTTGGAGATGCTCTGGCCCAGTCGTCTAGCCATCACAATTTGGCCCTTGTCAAACTCACTCAAATCCTTACGATTGCCTATTTTTCCTGCTTCTAACACATCAACTTTGAGGACAAAATGTTCACTTGCTGCCTAATATATCCCACCCACTAACAGGTGCCGTGATGAAGAGATAATCAGTGTTATTCACATCACCTGTCAGTGGTCATAATGTTATGATTATGTAAATTATATGATGAATAGTTTCCACTTTAGATTAGGGGATGCAGAAAGTGACTTTTTTATAACCGTACATTTAATTTATAGATTTAGTAAAATTCACTATAACAAACAGGTTAGCTTACATAGTTTACTTTTTTGAAGTGGTGAATGAAGTTTGAGGTTGTGATGGTCGTGTCTGATATCACTTGCCAGTTATTATGCATACAGCAAGTCTCCTTTTATGAATATGGTCCATTTCAAAGTGTTTATATCTAAAAGAAATGATGTTGGTAGATTTTCCACTACCCTCTGAATTCCTTTTATAACTGTGGTCACGTTATCGAAAATTTCCTCACTTCTGAAGTTGTGATTGCACTCAATGCATTCAAATTTTCACTTGAGAGGGCATTCACGTCCAATTTTTAACTAGGAAACTAGTATTGACGATAATTCCGATAGTACGTGACGGCAGCATTATAGACAACTTTTATGGTGCAGAGAAATGTGGAGAAATAATTGGATTTATGTAATTTAAAAAAAAAAAAAAAGTAAAAAAACTAACAAAAAAAACCTCCATGTTGAATTTAAAAACTCAGATTGAGGGAATTGTTTCATATGTTGACAAATAACTTCTTGTTGTTTTGTTACATTTGTTTCCAGTCTCTTTTAATTTTGGTATTTCTTTGAGTAAGCGTCCAATCAAAGAATAATTCAGTGATCTTCACATTAATAATTTAATAAAGCACAAATCTTGTGGCATTTCACAACAACACTAGTTTATTAGTTCATTAACTACACATGATTTCATGATTTACATTTTTGATCTGAAGAAAACCTTTGCTCACTGTGACACAGAACAACACTTTTTAATATGAGTCACTAGAGTACTTGATTTGGTGAAACTCTTCTCACACTGAGTACAGTGGTACGGCTTCTCTCCAGTATGAACTCGCTCATGTGATTTCAGGTTTCCAGCCTGAGTGAAACTCTTGTCACAATATGAGCACTTGTAAGGTTTTTCTCCAGTATGAATTCTTTGGTGCTGTTTGAGATTTCCTGCTGTAGTAAATCTCTTCCCACACTCAAAGCACATATAATCTCTCACTTCATCATGTGTTTTCTGGTGCAGTTTAAGACTGTACAGCCATGAAAATCTCTTTCCACAGAGAGAACACACATAAGGCCTCTCATCTGAATGAACTTTAAGGTGTTGTTTTAGATTTGATGATGAAATAAAATCTTTACCACACTGATCACAGTTAAATGGTTTTTCTCCAGAGTGAATTCTCATGTGTTTGTTAAGGTCTCCTTTTTGTGTGAAACTCTTTCCACACTGACTGCATGTATACGGTTTCTCTCCAGTGTGAATTCTCATGTGTGTGTTAAGGTCTCCTTTTTGTGTGTAACTCTTTCCACACTGAGTGCATGTATACGGTTTCTCTCCAGTGTGAATTCTCATGTGTTTGTCAAGGTTTCTTTTATGTTGTAAACTCTTTCCACACTGAGTGCAGGTGTGCAGCTTTTTGGCTTTTGTTCTTTGAGTTTTAAAGTTAAGATGTTCCTCCTTAACTTCATTCAATTCTTGTCTTTGCTGTTTCACTTCCACCTGGTCTAAAATACACATCAAGTTAGAATCAGTTCAAGTGAACCCTGATTTAACAGCAGAAAGCAACAGAGATCAGGTATCAGATCTTTCATGTGGCAAAGTTTTATTTTGTCATTCACTTTTTAATATAGTTAACAATATGCTTGACAAGTACTATATACAAGGTTATGATCATTTAAATGCATTTCTCTATCATTTATCATCCATATACTGCTTATTAATTCACATCTACCAAAGCAGTCAACAATGAAGAATCAAGAATGGACACCAACCTGTTTGTTCCTCAGTATCTTCATGTTTTATTCTGGATGGTTCTGGATCACTCATGTCTTCAATCTCCTCTTTAATAAACTCCATCTTTAACAGTCACACAGATTTCAGCTGCTACACCTGGAGTTTGTCCTTCTCATGTAGGATGATGTGAATACTCCCAGTATTTATTGGTGAATTGTTGTGGGAGGGGCTTCACTGCAGGTGTGAACTGTGATCACTGTGTTTTGATTCAATCTGCATTTAAAAAGTACAGGTCATAATGTTTAACTGAGCTGCTGAAAAGCCAAAAGTTCCCTGTTTTCACCTCATTCATTATGGTGATGTCTGAGATCTTCTGTAAATTGGCACATTAAGCACATTTTATTGGTGTCAACAGGCTGAAACAAACTACAGGATCATGAAATTTCACTTCAGTTCTTGTCTTTACTCTTTCACTTTTATCGGGTCTGAAATAAACTATTGAGTATTTAAAATCAGTTCAAGAAGGATAAATGTGAAAATTAAAAGTGAATCGTGATTTAATAACTGAAACCAAGAGATTGTGTATCTGTCTATCAAATATCAGATTTTTGATGTACCAAAGGGTAGTTCTGCCATTGTCTTGTGTATTGGGACGTTGACTCTGCATTGTGTGTGCATAGAACAAATGAACACCGAACTTCTATGGCTGTTCTATGGCTCTTTACTTTTTGGACAAACGAAGAATTAATATTAATAAACAGACATTCTGTGGCTTCTCTCAGTAACTTTATCATATTTGGCTCTATGAGCCACAAGACATCCTCATCACAGCTTAGCGTGAACTGTATATTGGAATCTTCTCTGTTTGGTTGCAAGATCTTTTGTTACTCTATATAATACATTGTCTCGAACTTCCAGCTTATCCCACTGTTTAATCAGCCTTAGCACCTGTGCACTAGCACCATGTCTTTCTCTTCATGATGGCCACTTTCTGTTGCCAACAAAAGGAAAAGCTTGGGGTTACTTGACTGTAACCCTGTTCCCTGATAAAGCGGAACAAGATGCTGCGCTGCTTAGCGCTATTGGGGAACGTCTTTATCGTGACCAGCTGTGAACAGTGTGTTTAACATGTCAATGAAATTGACCCGGACGTATTATAGCCTCGTGCAGCAGGTGCGCGTGTGACGTCACCAGCCGAGGCTATAATACGTCCGGGTCAATTTTATTGACATGTTAAACACACTGTTCACAGCTGGTCACGATAAAGACGTTCCCCAATAAATAGATGAGCCCCAGCTGCATGCCTTCAGGTCTTTTTGTTTGAAGAGCAGTCCTGGGACATCATCAGCACGGCAGAGTATGTGACATGGTATGCAATGTGACATGGTATGCTTCGTGGCGGCAGAACCTCTGTTACGGCCCCCATGACAGACGAATAGTTGCTCTGACTTACGCCACTGGCTTGTGCGGTGGACGTAGGCCTGAAGAGCACGAACTGGACACAGTCTATGAAGTCTCTCCTGATCCGGCGTTGAGAACGGTGGAGGGCAGAAGGTCTCCAGAGTGACAGGATATACAACCGAGAAAGGAACCTTAGGCAGGTAGTTAGGATGAGGATGCAAAATCACTTTCACCATTCCTGGGGCAAAGTCTAAGCAGGATGGCAATATTGACAGAGCCTGTATATCCCCAATTCTTTTTAAGGAAGTTATGGCCATGAGAAAGAACATTTTTAAAGTCAGAAGTTTGTCAGATGCTGACTCTACAGGTTCAAAGGGGGTCTCAACCAGACCCTTGAGGACTATAGTTAAGTCCCATGAAGGGATCTTGGTTCTTACAGGAGGCCTCAACCGCCTGGCTCCACGAATGAAGCGAGTGAGCAGAGGATGCCTCCCAAGCGGCACCCCGTCCACCAAGGCGTGGCAAGACGAAAGAGCGGCCACATAAACCCTGAGAGTAGAGGGGCAAGTGCCTGTTGACAATTTTTCTTGCAGAAGTCCAGAACTGAAGCAATCTGCCAGTTAACTGGATCTGCATTGTGTGTCGCACACCATCTTTCAAAGACACCCCATTTATTGGCATAAACTTTCCTAGTGGAGGAAGCCCTAGCACTTAGGATGGTCTCAATAACTGCAGACGAAAGCCCAGTGTCCCTCAGTTGGTACCCATCAGGGGCAAACATGAAGGTTCCACAGGCCCACGGCGGGCCGTTGAGGAGAGACACTATCTCCGAGAACCACACTCTGTTCGGCCAACGCGGCGCTATCAGTAAGAGGCAAGACCCTTGTTGGCGAACTCTGGCTAGAACTCCCGGGAGCAGAGAGACTGGAGGAACGCACACAGGCACATTTTGGGCCATATGTGTGCCATCCCGTCCAGACCCAGGAGGGCTGGGTGACTCATAAAGAAGTAGAGGAGACATTGCGCTGTCTAATAAGAGGCGAAGAGGTCCATTTGCCCACATCGTGACCGAAAACCAAACAAACCCTAGATAAGTCGTTCTCTGGGCAGGAGAAAGAACACTTTTCTTGGTGTTGAGTCTCAACCCTAGAGAAATTAGATGAGCTAACACGCTGTCTCCGTGTTGAAGCGCCATGTCTCATGATTGTGCTAGTAATAGCAATCGTCTATGTAATTCAAAATGTGAATGCACCGGAAGCATAATGGAGCCAGTACTGCATCCATGCATTTTGTATACGTGCGGTTACAAGGCTAGCCGAATGGAAGAACCCGAAATTGGTACGCTTTTGCCCCCAAGAGTGAACCTCAGGAACTTCCTGTGTTGTGGCAATATTTATATGTGAAAACATGCGTCCTTCAGATCGATCGTGACGAACCAAACATAATGTTGAATTTGTGACACGATCGTCTTTACGGTTAACATCTTGAACTTGAGCGCTTTAACTGTACGGTTTAAGCCTCGAAGATCTAAGATTGGACACAACCCCCCCACCCTTCTTGGGAACCAGGAAGTAACTACTGTAATAGCCCAACTCTCTCTCCAAAAGAGGAACATGTTCTATGGCCTCCTTGTTGAGTATAGTTTGTAGCTCTTGTGACAGTACGAGCGCCAGCTCCGGCTTCACGGAAGTGGAGACCACGCCGTTAAAACACGGAGGACGACAAATAAATTAGTTTCCTAATTTTACTGTGCTTAACACTCATGCAGAAACGCCTGGCAGAAGTTTCCACGCTGCCAGACTCTCTGAGAGTGATAACAATTTTGACACTTCCTGTTGAGGGGATGTTAGATGTTCTATGTCCTGGATGATAGCAGGATTTAAACACAGAACGTCTAACATTTCACTGGAAACCGCTGCCAGAGGCGGTTCACCAGAGGCGGCAGGGATGGATTGGTTTTGTGAGGGTAATGGGAAGGGACGAGCAAATGTTTGACACGCCCCGTCCTGCGGGGGCACCAGACTGGGCGCCAGACCATCAGGACTTCTTTTTATTGATGATAGTTCTGAGGTCCGCCCTGGGAGGTTGCTGAGGGCGACGAGCCGGGCCCCCAGTCTTCACGAGGGGGAGCGCGACTCGCCACACTCTGCTTTTTCACCTCCCTAACTCTTGAAGGACCGGGGAGAGGTTGGGTGGCCGATGGCCCCTACCCTTGAGTGCGGCGAGGAATAAACTGAACAACTCATGTTTTTTAACTTCTCTAAATCTGGCAACCACAGAGTTAACTGAATCACCAAACAGACCAGAGGGGGGGAATCGGAGCATCAACAAGAAAAACTCTATATTTGATCGTCCCCCTGCACGCAAATCCTTCAGGAGGTCAGCCTGGTATGCCTGTAACACCCATAGTGTGCAGTGCAGCACCAGCCTGACCCTTTTTTATAATATATAATATATGTATAATTTATATAAAATAATATATAATTTATATATATATATAAGCTTTACCCACGAGAGCCGAAGTTGTTCTACACGGCTTCGTGGGGAGGTAGGTCTCTTTAATGAATATGCAGACCCAGGAGAGAGATAGCTTGCGAGCGTCTCTTCCATCTGGGGCATCTCTGCATACCCATGTGATTTCGCTCCCACGATAGTCGAAAATGTCGACGTCGAGGGCACAAAAACACGTGAAGTATATGTTTTTTTTCCATGATAGTTCGTCATGGAGGTCCTCAAAGAAAGGGAGAGACTGATGTTGTGGTCCCTCCCCCCTGCCACCGGACAGAAACCTATCCTCAAGCTTACTGCGTTTGGGGATCTCTCGTTCACGGGGCCAGTCAAGCTGTAACCTGGCCACAGCGCGGGTAACCACCTCGCTTAATTCCTCGAAGGATTTCTTCCTCATTCCTCATGCGAGGAATGCTCGGAGGCTGGCTGCTTGAAGTCCGCAGACCCAAGAGATTCATCATCGTCCCCCGCGCGAGCCAAAGAAGCGTTGGAGCGGGCTTCGGGATCACGCGAGGAAACGTGTAGATTTGGTGAGAGAGCTAGCGAAAGGGACGGGCCCGTCTCTTGCTCGTCAGCCAAACCCATTCGTGAGCCCTGCAATGCGAGTGCGGACTAAAGGTAGCCAAGACGAGCACAAAGCATTTTAACTGTAAAGAGCTCGCAATGCTCGCACTCGCAAGCATTGCGAGCACACAAAGCAGTAATTGTGTGTATCCAGTTCTGGCATTGGAAGAGAGCATGGAGTGACACAGTGTTTACGCTGCTGACTCATTTTCAACTGATTAGATTTCTTTTAACTCTTTTCACTAATGTTTGTGAAAAGAGATGAGAAAGAGAGAAATCTGCACACTGCCAGTTACAAAGATCCTAACAAAGATCTGAAGTGGAGTTTTGAAAGGTAGAGAGATTTTTTGACGCACACCAACACAGAGTGGTCTGAAAACAAAAAGACCTGAAGGCATGCAGCTGGGGCTCATCTATTTATAGCCTCGTGCAGCAGGTGCGCGTGTGACGTCACCAGCCGAGGCTATAATACCTCCGGGTCAATTTCACTGATGTGTTAAACACACTATTCACAGCTTGTCATGATAAAGACGTTCCCCAATAGCACTAAGCAGCGCAGCATTAAGTGTTGCATTTGAAAGGGAACCTATAGGAGATGATGGGATAATTTTGTGGACTTCGCTGAAGCTCTTGCTTTGAAAACACATGTATATCTTGGTGGTATATCCACTGTACATCTTTGACTAATTGAAGTGCTCTGGACTCAGCTGAGCACATCCAATCCCCATGATTTCAGCCACCTCATATTCAGCTCTGATTGAAGAAATCTCTGCAGACTTTCGGGGTTGAACATGGGACGTCTTGAACAGAATCCTCTCTCACATTGTTAGCACCCCTACCAGGAAAGGGTATGGCTCATCTAGTAGCCTTTGCCCGATGGAATTGGCACAGCCCCAAAACCAATCAGTAAAGAATCAACTGAAAGAATGAAAGGCTCATTGAAATCAGAATGAGCAAGTATGGCACACTCCAGCAAACTGATCTTCAGCTGGTTAAATTATTCTGCTGTCCAATCAGCTGTGGTAAGTTTATGGTGAGTGCCCTGGAATCTTTTATCCTTTTCCAACTTCCCTCACCGTTTCTGTCCTGCAGTAAGTGCAAATAGAGGCTTTGCAATGGAAGAACAGTTGGGGATAAAATGCTGGTAGTAAAATACTATGCCAAGAAAGGACTTCATTCTTTTGACGGGGGGCGTACAGCCGTAATTTTCCATCAAGTCTTGATCTTTCTTGTGATTACCTCCATTTTGGCTGAATCAACAGACACTCCTTTACTGTCAATGATGTGGCCAAAAAATTTGACTTGTATTGAAGATGATGAAATTTTTAGGGGACAATTACAGAACGTTCTCCCTTAGCCTCTGAAACACTGTGTGCAACCTGGACAGAGCCTCACTTTCTGATGGCATAAAGACAAGACGGTCATCAAGAATTCAAGTCTCCAAAGATTCCAAGCATCATCCCCATTAAGGAAGCGGGGCTATTAAAAAGCCCTTGCGGTAAATGGTTATATTCATATAAAGGCATAGGGGCATGGTGAAAGCCGTATATTTCTTGCCCTCCTCATTCATCAGAATATTATAAAACCCTGACATGAGGTCCATTGTGCTGGAGAAGCAATTTCCTTCAAGCACAGCAAGACAGTCGTCCTTTTGAGTTCTGGCATTTAGCCACCTGAAATCTGTGCAAATATGCAACCCACCATCCTTCTTCCACACCATCACTAATGGTGAGGAGTACTCATTTGAAGACTTCCTGATGATACCTCTTTCTTCCATGTCAGTGAGAACTTGCCTTACTTATATTAGCGTTATTGATGCTTAAACTTCACATTGTAGGCTACTAGTTGAACTATTGCCAGACTAAAATGTGTGAAATCAATGGAAACATGTTGAAATATGAAATAGGTAGGCAACCTTTCAATGCTAAATAAAGATACACATACGACATGGGGATATTTTTATGCTGTATAATATTAAACACAGCATGATATAAAAGTAGGGTTGCCAACTGTCCTGTATTAGCCGGGACGTCCCGTTTATTGGGCCTAAATGTCCCGTACATGACTGTCCCGTTTATTGACTGCTACACTGATGTAACCACTGACTAAGGGGCCGTTCACATATGTTGCGTCTTTTGCGCGCTCAAGTTCGTTATTTTAAATGTAGACGTGCGACAAGCGCGCTCTAATAGAGAGATTAATTCGTTTTTTCGTTCATCTTGGACTGTCCCTGTTTGCACTTTTGCCCTGAATGTCTCTTTTGCACTGTATTTTTTTTACCACTGCTCTATGTGTTGTTTTCATGTGTAAATCCAAGTATACACTACCGTTCAAAAGTTTTAGATTTTCTAATGTTTTCAAAAAAAATTCTTCTGCTTAACAAGGCTGCATTTATTTGATCCAATATACAGCAAAAACAGTAATATTGCTAAGTATTTTTATAATTTAAAATAATTTTCTATTTGGATATATTTTTAAAATGCAATTTATTCCGGTCTTCAGTTTCACATGATCCTTCAGAAATCATTGTAATATGCTGATTTGCTGCTCAAGAAACATTTCTTATTATTATGAATGTTGAAAACATTTGTGTACAATTTATTTCAGGATTCTTTGATAAATAGAAAGTTCAAAACAACAGCATTTATCTGAAATAGAAATCTATTGTAACATTATACACTACCATTCTGAGTAAGAGTTTAGTTTTTTTGTTGCTGTTGTTTTGTTTTTTGAAAGAAATTAATACTTCACAAAGATGCCTTATATTGATCAAAAAACGCAGTAAAGACATTTATAATGTTACAAAATCTTTTTATTTCAGATAAACGTTATTCTTTTGAACTTTCCGTTCCTTCTGGGTTAAATCTTTGATTTATCAAGGAATCCTGAAAAAAATTACACAACTGTTTTGAACATTCATAATAATAAGAAATGTTTGTTGAGCATATATATCAAATCATCATATTAGAATGATTTCTGAAGGATCATGTGACACTAAAGACTGGAGTAATGATGATAAATTCAGCTTTGATCACAGGAATAAATTACACTTTACCATGTATTCACATAGAAAACATTTATTTTAAATTGTAAAAATATTTCACAGTATTACTGTTTTTACTATTTTGGATTAAATAAATCCAGCCTTGGTGAGCAGAAGAGACTTATTTTTTTTTAAAAAACATACAGATCTAAAACTTTTGAACGGTACTGTAGTAGAGCCCGACCGATATGGGTTTTTGGGGGCCGATACCGATATTAGGGAGTAAAAAAAGTCTGATATCTATATATATCGGCCGATATTCTTTGTGTATATTATAATACAGTACCAGTCAAAAGTTTGGACACACTTTCCCAGTGGTGTGTCCAAACTTTTGACTGGTACTATATATAGAATGCAGTATGTACATAATATACATACATTATACATACAACAGAACAAACATACAGATGAAAAACTGTTATTTTCAGGTTTTTCATGTAGGTCTAAACTAGATTTTCAGGCACAGAAATAGTAATCAAATGTAAAATATCACTTCATAATCTTCAGTGTATAAATATAGATTAACCTTATTAAAGTACGCATTAATTTATTAAAGTTATTCAGTCAAGAGCCGTGAGTGATTTTTTTTTCTGTCTTTTGTTATCTTGTCTTTTATGAGAAAATGCTTCCCTGCCATTGACAAGATTTTTCTGTGTTTTCACTGTTATACGGAAGGGGGCGCTATTACGCATCTCCTGAACGAGTACAGAATCTGATCAAAACACAGGCGAAAAAGAGGAAGAGAACGAGCGATCTCTTTTAGGCAGATGCATATATAAAATAACGCGATCATCAACATTAAACAGCATATAAATCAAAACTGCCTAATGTTACCGAATGAAATGTAGACCCAGGACGAGCTTCTGTGAAGCTTTGGGGATGTGGATGGACTCCATCTGTGTTTTGATCATCGTTCTGAATCCCATCTGTATGTAAGTTAGTCGCGATTTTCTTAGCTTTTTTCTCAAAATGTTGCTTTTTTCATGAAACTTACTCACATTCAAGTGTTGATAAAAAAAGAATGCATGAGCTAGAATAAAACAGAGGGTCTGTTCTTTCTTTTGATATTATTACATGTTCAGATATTCATACAACAAGATATTCTGTGGGCCATGAAACTTGTGAAAATGACCAAAAACTCTGGCGGTGACTTCATGTTTACGTTCACTTAAGACATAACCGACTATGTTTACGGTGATACTCAACAAGACCGGCATTTTGACATAATTTTGTGTGAATATTCGCGCGCTGTGAGACGCGTGTGCACGTGTTCATATCGGTGGCATATTGGTGGCATATACGCCGATGCCGATATATCTGCGACAGGCTCATATCGGCCGATAAAATTCAGACCTATACTATAGGTCTGAAGTCTTTATGTAAAGAAAATGTATAGTCAGATTACTTCTTTTAAATTAAACGTGATTTTGTGAATAAGCTACAAACAATACATTCAATCATTAAGTCTCCTCACATTCATTCTCTATAGTTCCCTCTGTCACATTCCTCATTGATATTCAGGAGAGGAGTCTCAGGTGTGGAGTCTCAGGTGTGAATCTCAGCATTATTCATGATGATCCACACCCTCCCTGCATACAGCCATTCTGACAATAAGTGTCTTACAAAAGTTAAATGACTATAATGTTTTGTATGAATGAGTGATCAAAATGGTTTTCACATTGTTTTGAAGAAAAAACTCTAGGCAACAACATCCAGTTCTGAAAACCCTTGTGAACAAATGTTTAAAGTGTGTTATATGGCCTGATTTCAGTGATTTAACATTTTAGTTTTTTCAAAAACTATGCATAAACATTATTTTCTCAAAGCTACAAACTTTTATGTACATGTTGCTCACATATTACTGTAGCCCTGTTTGTGCTGAATACAGTGTAATCAGACTTTAGCCGAGCATGTCAAACTTCAGGTCCACAAAATACCCTTAGGGTCCAAAGGGTTAACTTCTCATAGTGGGCAGGAGGCACTCGCCTATAAGGCAAGCGAAAGGATCGATCAGTCAACTGTATATGGTGCACATATCCTTTGACTTCACCACAGTCCAATGGATGTTTAGAGAAGATTAGCTAGTAACTGGGTTAGCTTAGACTTACAATCATCATTGATCTGACTCTAGTCAATGTTAATATCACCAAGGCCCAGTTCCAACAGACTTTCATAAATCTGATTAACAGGAGAGGAATTACATGAGACATCCGACTTGTTTTCCAGTGGAGAAATATGTAAGCTGTAGAAAATTCTAGGATGCAATGCATGGAAACACGCCAGCCAATTTACAGTTTCTTTTCAATGTGACCACTTTATTTTTTGGGTTAACAACTGTCATAGGCACCCACCTATCACCCCAGAGTGGCATGACAAGGCCGACCAGAATATCTCGGGGCAAAGCTCTGGAATTTGTCGGCTCAACAATCACTCTGCTGCCAGGTGACATGGGCACGTTAGGTGGCAGACGGCCCCAGACCAAATGTTCATGCTCTGGCAAGAGCACTACTGCTTGAATGAGTTTGACTGTGCCTATTTTATCAGGGATGGTTTCCCCTTCCTAACTTTCAACACCTGTAAACATCGACAAGAACTGTTGAATGTCTCCATTAAGCTGATGGTTTGGAAGCAATGTCCCAATAATCACTGCTGCTCTTCAGCTCATGAATCAAGTGTTTGATGATATTAGAGTCAAGTATAAGGCACGACCAAACAGGGGACAAAACACTGGATACCAAAGACCTGGATCTCTAAATCATAGAAACCCTCAGGCTGTGTAATGCTGACTGCCACAGCCAGCCAATGTTTTCTTCAGAATATTTCTTCACAGGCAAGACACAAGCTGAACGGATTTTCTCTTCAGCATTTTTACTGATTGCACACGCCACAGAACCGGAATCAAGCTTTCCGTTAAGCTGAACATGGCTATTGACACAAACAGGAACATAGAAAAGGCTACTGAAAGCTTCAACTTTTTGAATGGATTGAACAATTACCTTGGTCCCCATAGGAACACTATTACAGTTCTCCTCATATAGCTGGGCAAGATCACATTCTTCATGAAGGGAATTAGCATCCATATCCACATCACCCCTTCCCTGACGTGGGCGGTCTAGTTTAACTGCTGTGGTGGTCTACTAACATCACTGTTCAACTGATGCTGAGGGCAGTCCTTTTTCCAGTGCCCAGAAATTAAGCATATCAGACATCTGTTGTTCTGTCTGCAATGACACTGTGGAATGATCCAAGGATCTACAAACTCTACATGGTTTGCGGTAAGTCTGAAATGTTGTATCTTGATGAGGGCTGGCTTGGAATTGGGTCTGCTGAGTGACAAGACAATCTAGTAAACTCACTAGGCTTTTCATGCAGTCAGTGTCACTTCCAGACTGTGCTAGGGGAGAAGGTGGAACAGACAAGGTGGGGTTAGATGCAGACGCCTCAACAAGGTGTGGGCTCTGAGTGCAAACCCTATGCTCCGTTGTATACAAACTGTGACTTTGCGTAGGTTTGAGCTTTTCGTTCTTGCATATGTTCATCAAGCCTCTCTTGTATCTCACAGGCTGACCGCTTTTCTGCTAATTTGAATTTGAAGACGTTTGAAAGAGACTGATCCAGGTAATGCTTAATAAACATCATACTGATCTCATCAAATGCGCTGATCCTCTCTCTCTAGGCTTTCCTTCGCAACATCCATTGTCTTGTTCAGCCTGATCCAATACTCCACTGCATATTTGGATGGCATCAGATGGCATCTCCTTTTATGAATATGGTCCATTTCTAAGTCTTATATCCAAAAGAAATTATGTTGGAGCGCCGCACTGTATGTTTTTTCTGTTTTTCTCATGCAAATTGCGCAGACTCTGATCACTGGTGTCGGTGGTTCCGTAGCTCACATTTTCTTCATCAATTGCAATGATATAAAAATACTTGAATTACTTTAGTTGTTATAAAGTCATTCTCGAGTCATACAGTTCAAGTCAAGTCTCGAGTCATTGGATCTCAAGTCAAAGTCAAGTCATTTTCTTCATTTAGTCAAGCAAGTCTCAACTTAAATTTGCGACTCGAGTCAAGTCATGTGACTCGAGTCCCCCACCTCTGGTGTACAGAGCTTATAGACAACTTTTATGTTGCAGAGAAATGTGTAGAATTTTAAATAAATCTGTTTATGAAATAACTGGTTTTACGTAACTAAACAAACACAAGTAAAAAAAAAAACTCCATGTTGAATTTAAAAACTCAAATTAAATGAATTGTTTCATATAGTGATAAATAACAGTTTTTTCTTACATTTGTTTAAATGTAAGGTATTTATATGTAATTTTGGTATTTCTTTGAGTAAGCGTCCAATCAAATAATAATTCAATAATATTCACACAAATAATTCAATAAAGCACAATTCTTGTGGCATTTCACAGCAACACTAGTTTATTAGTTAACTAACTACACATTTACTTTATGTGAATCCCACATAATTTACTTGAATGTTTTGGATCTGAAGAAAACATTTGCTCACTGTGACGCAGAACAACACTTTTTAATATGAGTCACTAGATTACTTGAATGTCTAAAACTCATCCTACACTAAGTACAGTGGTACGGCTTCTCTCCAGTATGAACTCGCTCATGTGATTTCAGGTTTCCAGACTGAGTGAAACTCTTGTCACAAGATGAGCACTTGTAAAGTCTTTCTCCAGTATGAATTCTTTGGTGCTGTTTCAGATTTCCTGCTGTAGTAAATCTCTTCCCACAGACAAAGCACATATAATCTCTCACTTCATTATGTGTTTTCTGGTAATTCCAGTTTAAAACTGTCCAGCCATGAAAAACTCTTTCCACAGAGAGAACACACATGAGGCTTCTCATCTGAATGAACTGTCAGGTGTTTTTTTTAGATTTGATGATGAAATAAACTCTTTACCACACTGATCACAGTTAAATGGTTTTTCTCCAGAGTGAATGCGCAGATGATAATTGAGATCAGGTAAATATGTGAAACTCTTTCCACACTGAGTGCATGTATACGGTTTCTCTCCAGTGTGAATTCTCATGTGTGTTTTAAGGTTTCCTTTTTGTGTGAAACTCTTTCCACACTGAGTGCAGGTGTGCAGCTTTTTGGGTTTTGTTCTTTGAGTTTTAAAGTTATGATGTTCCTCCTCCTCTTCATTCAGCTCAAATGAACTCTGATTTAACAGCAGAAAGCAAAAGAGATCAGGTATCAGATCTTTCACGTGGCAAAGGTTTGTTTCATCATTCACTTGTTAATATAGTTAAAATATGTTTGACAACTGCTATATACAAGGTTATGATCATTTAGATGCATTTCTCTCCATCTTTATCATCCATATACTGCTTATTAATCCACAGCTACTAAAGCCCCATGTTCTCGTGACGTTCCCTAAAAGTTCTCTAAAGGTGACAAAAATCCTGAACCTTTATAGAACATTAGGGACGTTCCTAAAACATCCTCTTTTGGTTATGAAAGTGCTGGAGGTCAAGGTTCCCGATATAACTTTAGGGGGACGTTCCATTTTGGTTATTTTATGGTCACACAGAAACGTTACATTTAGGACATTAACAGAATGTTCCCTGTTAGTCAGATGGGGACGTTTCATTCGGGACTGCGCTGCAACATATCTTGTTCAGTCCAGTGGTCTCTACACTACATTCCCATAACGTTTGCAGGACCTTTAGGGGACCAACCTAGAATGTTATTTTTTGGTCCTTTTTAGGTCCTTCCATCAACGTTTACCGAATGTTTTCAGAACATGTTTGAGTGAATCAATGTACACTGGGCTGCTTTGTAAATGAGGGTCAGTAAAACACAGGATTTGCACAAAAGTTGCTTCTCAAAGATCGATCAATACCAACTGTTTGTCCAACTTCATATTCAGAACATGCAAGTACTGCACGTTATATTTTGTGAATGTACACAAATCGCCTTTGTGAATGTGCTTGTTAACATTGCCTCTGACTGTATTCACAGAGATCAGAGCTATGTTATTAGTTTTATTTTAAAAAATTTGCGCTTCTGAATTGTACAGGCGGTGAGCATTTTCGGGATAAAAATAACAAGCTCTGGTCTCTGTGAATACAGTAAGGGACAATGGTAACTTTAGCCACATTAGCACATTCAGAAAGGCGATTTGCAAACGCACACATTATAAAGTGCAGTGCTTGCGTGTTCTGGATGTGAAGTTGGATCACAAAGGGTTGGTATTGATCCATCTTTAAGCAACTATTGTGCAAATTTTTACTCAGTCTCATTTGCAAAGCAGCCCAGTGTACATAGATTCACACAAACGTGTGAAAAAAAGGACCAAAAAATAACATTCTGGGTTGGTCAATGCAAACGTTATGGGAATGTAGTGTAGAGGGAACGTCCTATAGTAATGGTCCAGTAAACATTCCCAGAACGTCCTGAATGTTCCGTGAAGGTACGCCAAATAACGTCCCCCAACCCTTTAAAGAACGTGACATCCTTGACACCAGCGGGGACGTTCTGAGAATGTTCTGGGAACGTAAAATTTCTAGTGGGGGCAGTCGACAATGAAGAATCAAGAATGAACACCAACCTGTTTGTTCCTCAGTATCTTAATGTTTCATTCTGGATGGTTCTGGATCACTCATGTCTTCAATCTCCTCTTTAGTAAACTCCATCTTTAACAGTCACACAGATTTCAGCTGCTACACCTGGAGTTTGTCCTTCTCTTGTAGGATGATGTGAATATTCTCAGTATTTATTGGTGAATTGTTGTGGGAGGGGCTTCACTGCAGGTGTGAACTGTGATCACTGTGTTTTGATTCAATCTGCATTTAAAAAGTACAGGCCATAATGTTTAACTGAGCTGCTGAAAAGCCAAAAGTTCCCTGTTTTCACCTCATTCATTATGGTGATGTCTGAGATCTTCTGTAAATTGGCACATTAGGCACATTTTATTGGTGTCAACAGGCTGAAACAAACTACAGGATCATGAAATTTCACTTCAGTTCTTGTCTTTACTCTTTCACTTCCATTGAGTCTGAAATAAAATATTGAGTATTTAAAATCAGTTCAAGAAGGATAAATGTGAAGATTCAAGAGAACGCTGATTTAATAACAGAAAACAAGTGTCTATCAAATATCAGATTTATGATGAGCCAAAGGTTAGTTTTATCATTCTACAGTCAAAATGTTTATTTTTCACAGCTCTTATGATTGTTATCTAACAATATATGAACTACAAACCCGATTCCAAAAAAGTTGGGACACTGTACAAATTGTGAATAAAAACAGAATGCAATAATGTGGAAGTTTCAAATTTCAATATTTTATTCAGAATACAACATAGATGACATATCAAATGTTTAAACTGAGAAAATGTATCATTTTAAGGGAAAAATAAGTTGATTTTAAATTTCATGGCATCAACACATCTCAAAAAAGTTGGGACAAGGCCATGTTTACCACTGTGTGGCATCCCCTCTTCTTTTTATAACAGTCTGCAAACGTCTGGGGACTGAGGAGACAAGTTGCTCAAGTTTAGGAATAGGAATGTTGTCCCATTCTTGTCTAATACAGGCTTCTAGTTGCTCAACTGTCTTAGGTCTTCTTTGTCGCATCTTCCTCTTTATGATGCGCCAAATGTTTTCTATGGGTGAAAGATCTGGACTGCAGGCTGGCCATTTCAGTACCCGGATCCTTCTTCTACGCAGCCATGATGTTGTAATTGATGCAGTATGTGGTCTGGCATTGTCATGTTGGAAAATGCAAGGTCTTCCCTGAAAGAGATGACGTCTGGATGGGAGCATATGTTGTTCTAGAACTTGGATATACCTTTCAGCATTGATGGTGCCTTTCCAGATGTGTAAGCTGCCCATGCCACACACACTCATGCAACCCCATACCATCAGAGATGCAGGCTTCTGAACTGAGCGCTGATGACAACTTGGGTTGTCCTTGTCCTCTTTAGTCCGGATGACATGGCGTCTCAGTTTTCCAAAAAGAACTTCAAATTTTGATTCGTCTGACCACAGAACAGTTTTCCACTTTGCCACAGTCCATTTTAAATGAGCCTTGGCCCAGAGAAAACGCCTGCCCATGTTGTGATTTCCATTGCAGTAGCATTCCTGTATGTGATGCAGTGCCGTCTAAGGGCCCGAAGATCACGGGCATCCAGTATGGTTTTCCGGCCTTGACCCTTACGCACAGAGATTGTTCCAGATTCTCTGAATCTTTGGATGATATTATGCACTGTAGATGATGATAACTTCAAACTCTTTGCAATTTTTCTCTGAGAAACTCCTTTCTGATATTGCTCCACTATTTTTCGCCGCAGCATTGGGGGAATTGGTGATCCTCTGCCCATCTTGACTTCTGAGAGACACTGCCACTCTGAGAGGCTCTTTTTATACCCAATCATGTTGCCAATTGACATAATAAGTTGCAAATTGGTCCTCCAGCTGTTCCTTATATGTACATTTAACTTTTCCGGCCTCTTATTGCTACCTGTCCCAACTTTTTTGGAATAAGTAGCTCTCATGAAATCCAAAATGAACCAATATTTGGCATGACATTTCAAAATGTCTCACTTTCAACATTTGATATGTTATCTATATTCTATTGTGAATAAAATATAAGTTTATGAGATTTGTAAATTATTGCATTCCTTTTTTATTCACAATTTGTACAGTGTCCCAACTTTTTTGGAATCGGGTTTGTAAGTCAAACAAGCTAGTGATCATCATGCATGAAACAATTCATAAATATGTAGATTTACAAACATTCACATCCGACTGTTATTTGTGTTATCGACATATTTAACTAACCTTACACATCTATTCAATAAAAATTTGACTGAATCCGTTATATGACGTTAGTTACGTGTTTGTTTACCTCTTGTAGTGCATCCGTTATCTCATCTATCTTCACTTTTCAGGTTCGTGCTCTCAACTGTCGTGAACACCTACCGCACGCATTGAGCAGCAAACGTTACTCGCTTGTTTCCTCCGGCGGCGCTCGGTGACTCGAAATAACCGAGAGAAATAACAGCAGCACCACGTTAACCGAGCTGCTAAAAACATCTTTGTCTCATTCCAGTTTAGATCCAGTTTCATTTAATTTATCAAGCTGAGACAAACCTTTGAAATCTATTTTAAAATCTGTTCCTGCCTCAGAATTATAACAGTTTTAGAACATTTATTATACAGAGCCTATGGATGGCACAAGTCAACAATATTCTTTCACAAACCTGAAGTGAATGTGAGAAATTTGTTAATTAATAAATAAATGACGTCTATGAAAAAAATCTTTAATGTGTAACCGGTGGCTCCAGGTATGAGACACTTAATTCTGCGTTGTGTAGATTTATGGATTTATACACGGGACAGCAGGCAGCAGTTTCGCTTTATCTTTTATTCCTCTTAGAGAGTGAATCACCCTTGTTTTCTCCCGCATTCAGTTACAATTCAAAAGGGACAAAAAGGAGCATGAAACGGAAATTGAGCAGAGAAATGACAATATACAAGAAAATAGTTTAACATAGAAAACATACCTGATATAAAACACAAATATAAGCAGCCTCTTTGAGTGTGAATCGCCCTTTTGTTTTCTATAAAATAAATATGATGTGCACTTGTCACCATGTGCTCTCAAAACATGACTATACATTCATAAATTATTAAATGGTATGCGAAAGATTTACAAATGTGTTTTAAGTTATCTTAAAAAATTGTAAATCATGAAATAAATCAAACAGATCAGATGGTTTAAAAGTTATTAGATGATAATTATAGATTATTTTTCACTTATACATCATTTAAGTATTTATGTAAATACATATTTTAGTATCTTTATCTCTCAATAAAAACTGGTTAATATTGTGTTGGTCGCCCTTTTGCTGCCAAAACAGCCCTGACCCGTCGAGGCATGGACTCCACTAGACCCCTGAAGGTGTGCTGTGGTATCTGGCACCAGGATGTTAGCAGCAGATCCTTTAAGTCCTGTAAGTTGTGAGGTGGGGCCTCCATGGATCGGACTTGTTTGTTCAGCACATCCCATAGATGCTCGATTGGATTGAGATCTGGGGAATTTGGAGGCCAGGTCAACACCTCAAACTCGTTGTTGTGCTCCTCATTCCTGAACCATTTTTTTGTGGCAGGCATTATCCTGCTGAGAGAGCCAAAGCCATCAGGGAATACCGTTTCCATTAAAGGGTGTACATGGTCTGCAACAATGCTTAGGTAGGTGGTACGTGTCAAAGTAACATCCACATAGATGGCAGGACCCAAGGTTTCCCAGCTGAACATTGCCCAAAGCATCACACTGCCTCCGCCGGCTTGCCTTCTTCCCATAGTGCATCCTGGTGCCATGTGTTCCTCAGTTAAGCGACACACACGCACTCGGCCATCCACGTGATATAAAAGAAAACATGATTCATCAGACCAGGCCACCTTCATCCATTGCTCCGTGGTCCAGTTCTGGTGCGCACGTGCCCACTGTTGGCACTTTCGGCGGTGGACAGGGGTCGGCATGGGCACCCTGACTGGTCAGCGGCTATGCAGCCCCATACACAACAAACTGTGATGCACTGTGTATTCTGACACCTTTCTATCAGAACCAGCATTAACTTCTTGAGCAATTTGAGCTACAGTAGCTCGTCTGTTTGATCGGACCACATGGGCCAGCCTTCGCTCCCCACGTGCATCAGTAAGCCTTGGCCGCCCATGACCCTGTCGCCGGTTCACCACTGTTCCTTCCTTGGAGCACTTTTGATAGATACTGACCACTGCAGACCGGGAACACCCCACAAGAGCTGCAGTTTTGGAGATGCTCTGACCCAGTCGTCTAGCCATCACAATTTGGCCCTTGTCAAACTCGCTCAAATCCTTACGCTTGCCCGTTTTTCCTGCATCTAACACTTCAACTCTGAGGACAAAATGTTCACTTGCTGCCTAATATATCCCACCCACTAACAGGTGCCGTGATGAAGAGATAATCAGTGTTATTCACTTCACCTGTCAGTGGTCATATTGTTATGCCTGATCAGTGTCACTTATAACAGGAAGATCTGTAAATTATATGATGAATAGTTTACACTTTAGATTAGGGGATGCAGAAAGTGTTGTAAATGACTTGTATAACCATAAATGTAATTTATAGATTTAGTCAAATTCACTATAACAAACAGGTTAGCTTACATAGCTTACTTTTTTGAAGTGGTGAATGAAGTTTGAGGTTGTGATGGTCGTGTCCGATATCACTTGCCAATTATTATGCATACAGCAAGTCTCTGTTTATGAATATAGTCCATTTCGAAGAGTTTATATCCAAAAGAAATGATGTTGGGAGATTTTCTTCTACCCTCTGAATTCCTTTTATAACTGTTTTAATTTTCCTTACTTTTATTTTGTGATTATTGTAATTCCCTTTTCTGTGTAAAGCACTTTAAATTACCATTATGTATGAAATGTGTTATATAAATAAACTTGTAAAAAAAACGTGCAACGTCACACAATTGTGCAGACTCTGATCACTGGTGTCGGTGGTTTCGTGGCTCACATTTTGTTCATCAATAACAGATTAAAACAAACTGAAGAACAGCCTTTGAACCAAGATGGACCGTATAACAAATTGCAGGCAGAGCTTGCTACCCTGCTAGCGAAATATAGCAAACCCAAAAGGGGTGCGTGGCCTCTGTTGCTATAGGAAGCGTTGTCACCAGCGGTAACCGAATCAAAATACGAGCTAATCTTGGAGGCCGGTTAGTTAACATTCCTATTGATTCTGGAGCCGCCTGCTCTTGCACAAATCTTCTGTTACACCTAAGCACGAGAACAATTCAAATTAAAGGTATAGGCGATACTTTGATGACCGCAACGCAAACAAAACCAGTTAAACTCGATCTGGGCATGGTAGTGCTAACAGAACAATTCTGGTATTTACCAGATAATAGTGAAGGAACTGTGCTGGGAATGGACATTATGAGAAAGCATGGCTTTGTAATTCATTGTTTTGAAAAACAAATCGAACTACAAACGAATAAAACTACAAAGAGATGCTTGCCTAAAGGCAATGCAAGCGTTATGTCCATATCCAGTACAGATCCAATTCAACTTCTCATCAGCAAACACAGCAATGTTTGGACTAATCATGAACACGACTGCGGCCTTGTTGACTTTGAGGTGTGCATCAAGGGAGAGCCCCCTCCCCCGCAAAAACAATACCGCATCAAGCCAGAGGCGGAAGTTGCTGTTCATGAGGTAGTACAACAGCTTGAGGCAAGAGGAATAGTTCGGCAATGCAGTTCAACTACGAACTCCCCGTGTTTGCCAGTACCAAAACCTAACGGTAAATGGCGTCTGTGCATTGATTATCAGCATCTCAACAAAGTTTTACCCAAAGCGACACCAATAGTGGCAAATCCAGCTACTATCTTATCACAAGTTTCAACCAATGCTTCGTGGTTCACAGTGCTTGACATCAAAAATGGTTTCTGGTCTCTTAAAGTTAAACGAGAAGACCAATGGAAGTTAGCATTTACTGTAAATCAAATGCAGTATACATGGGAACGAATGCCACAGGGCCTTCACAACAGCCCAGCCATTTTTCACAGAGCTGTGGCAGATCTGCTCAGTCCCTTACTAGGGACTGGCAAGGTCGTTCACTATGTAGACGACATTCTGATAGCCACAGAACCACTTGAGAACCACTTGCAGCTGGTTGACGAAGTGTTACAGTTATTAGGTGACGCAGGCTTTAAAATGAACAAAGAAAAAGCCCAAATTGCACTAAAAGAGGTACACTATTTAGGGTACACTCTGTCACAGAGCCTTAACAGACGACAGAAAGAAATGTAGAAATGTATGCCGAACTGCCTCGACCTCATACTTTAAACTCGCTGCAAAAAGTATTAGGAACAGCAAACTATTTACGAGAATTCATCCCTGATTTTGCAAACACCGCTGCACCGTTGTATTCGCTTCTAAAAGGAAAAACAAAACCAAGTGACGTCCTTGAATGGACTGACGAACATGAACAAGCTTTTAGTGATTTAAAACAGCGTTTGTGCTCCGCGCCTGCCCTGGGATTGCCCAACGTATCAAAAGCTTTCCACATTCAAGTAGACGCGCATGAAATCACATTAAGCGGAGTCTTAGCTCAAGAATATGGGGGAAAACTGCGTCAAATCGCGTATTACAGCTGGAAAAAAATCTCTGGTCGAGCAAGGATTCGACCCATGTACACAATTTTCAATCAGACCTGTACCATCGAGCATGACTTAGCCTGTAGGTTGTATGCACAAGATTTGTTTACTGCAGCAAGACAAGAGATTTTAGATCTTCGTCTCCATAAGACACCTAGGCATGTTTTAAATGATCTTATTGAAATCTTAGATCTGCATAGATGGCTTGCATCAGAGAAAATGAAGAATATTAATTACTTTGAATTATTATCAACGTTAATGATGTATACTGGAAATGAATGTACTGGCTGTATTGGGTTCTTTGCCACTTTCCCTTTAATTCACCCAGATCAGGTTCACCTAGATTCCACTACCATACGCTCTATTGGCGTTGTAGTGAAGGATCAGATCATTTAATGGGACCATCTTACGGGGTATAGGACTTTGAAGGGCACTGAAACCTTGTTTACCACTTGCACCTGTTGTCATGAAACATCAAGTTACATTATTTGTACGTGCAACACTTTACAACCCTTTTCTCCTAATGACTCTAAGCTTGTTAATGTCCAGTCATTGCATGGTCATTCTGATGCTGTTCAAGTGTCTCACACACAGTGGTGCGTCGTCAGTGAGATGAATTCCTTCACCTACGGAGGTCTGACCTGCCCTGCGAACCACACTTTCCGTTTAGAAGTGAAAGAGGACTTTTCAATGGGTCAGATAAACATCCTGGGAAGGGTGCCAATGGACGCCGACGTTTCCCCCTGGTGGGAGGACACTTTTTATGAACAAAGCACACAAGATTTGGTCAACACAATGGACTTAGTACAAGAAATTATCTTGCAGACTGAATACCCTCTCAACCAAGCACAAGTAGAAGCAAATCTGGTGAAAAAGACTGCAGAGATCCTGTCCAGTTCCTCTACCCGCTCCGCACGGTATGCTTACACATGGTGGGACTGGATGTTCCGTGGATGTGCCATCGCCAGTGTGCTCATCTTATTCACACTCTGCCAGTGCTGTTACTTCAGATGTCTTCTTCGAGCGATGCGCACTTCAACCAACGTGGCCATCGCACTCAGCCCATTACAGGTACCAGCCCTAGGAAAACTGCAGCTGTAAAGCAAACGTCAAGAAATCCCTAAAAGTGGCCCCTTGGGGACTGCTCTGAATCTGCCCCAAGGGACCAAGGGCGGACTGTAAGAATGGATTTCACCTAAGCATGAACTCAAGAAATCTCATCTGCAATAAGACAAAAAAACTTCACTCATCTGAATAGGAGATCTACAAGAAAAAGCTAGCGAGCTAGCGAATCGCGACACTTAGCCTCTGTACGACTCCGGGTCCCATGGTGGAACGAATATTTAAGAATAAGAGGTACTAAGAAAGATCAACGATCTAAATTAAATCACAGCTAATCCTTTGATCAGCCGTAAATTCATAAATGTAACAAATTTAACGAAATCACATACAATTGGAGTCAGATTAAATTATTCATGGAGTCAGATTGAAAATTGGATCCTCACATTTTAATAAATTAAAGTGATTTTTCCAGAAACGCCAGAAAAGACATGCACGCAGAATTCCTTCAACCAGCAGTTGGGATTCCGTTATTGGGCCAGTGGGTGGAGCTTACATAATAAAGCACAAATCTTGTGGCATTTCACAGCAACACTAGTTTATTAGTTAATTAACTACACATGATTTCATGATTTACATTTTTGATCTGAAGAAAACATTTGCTCACTTGACACAGAACAATGCTTTTTAATATGATTCACTAGGTTACTTGAATGTCTAAAACTCTTCTCACACTGAGTACAGTGGTACGGCTTCTCTCCACTATGAACTCGCTCATGTGATTTCAGGTGTCCAGACAGAGTGAAACTCTTCTCACACTGAGTACAGTGGTACGGATATTCTCCAGTATGAACTCGCTCATGTTCTTTCAGGTGATGAGACCGAGTGAAACTCTTGTCACAATATGAGCATTTGTAAGGTCTTTCTCCTGTATGAATTCTTTGGTGCTGTTCCAGATGGGCAGCTCTAGTAAAGCTCTTCCCACAGTCAAAGCACACATGATCTCTCACTTTATTATGTGTTTTCTGGTGCCGTTTAAAACTGTCCAGCCTTGAAAAACTCTTTCCACAGAGAGAACACACATAAGGTCTCTCATCTGAATGAACTTTCAAGTGTTGTTTTAGATGTGATGATAAAATAAACTCTTTACCACACTGATCACAGTTAAATGGTTTTTCTCCAGAGTGAATGCGCAGATGATTCTTGAGATCAGTTAAATATGTGTAACTCTTTCCACACTGAGTGCATGTATACGGTTTCTCTCCAGTGTGAATTCTCATGTGTGTATTAAGGCTTCCTTTACGTGTGAAACTCTTTCCACACTGAGTGCAGGTGTGCAGCTTTTTGGCTCTTGTTCTTTGAGTTTTAAAGGTATGATGTTCCTCCTTCACTTCATTCAGTTCTTGTCTTTGCCGTTTCACTTCCACCTGGTCTAAAATACACATCAAGTTAGAATCAGTTCAAGTGAGCCTTGAGATTTAATAGCAGAAAGCAACAGAGATCAGGTATCAGATCTTTCATGTGGAAAAGTTTTATTCTGTCATTCAATTTTTAATATAGTTAACAATATGCTTGACAAGTACTATATACAAGACTATGATCATTTAAATGCATTTCTCTATCATTTATCATCCATTTACTGCTTATTAATTCACATCTGCCAAAGCAGTTAACAATGAAGAATCAAGAATGGACACCAACCTGTTTGTTGCTCAGTATCTTCATGTTTTATTCTGGATGGTTCTGGATCACTCATGTCTTCAATCTCCTCTTTAATAAACTCCATCTTTAACAGTCACACAGATTTCAGCTGCTACACCTGGAGTTTGTCCTTCTCTTGTAGGATGATGTGAATATTCCCAGTATTTATTGGTGAATTGTTGTGGGAGGGGCTTCACTGCAGGTGTGAACTGTGATCACTGTGTTTTGATTCAATCTGCATTTAAAAAGTACAGGCCATAATGTTTAACTGAGCTGCTGAAAAGCCAAAACTTCCCTGTTTTCACCTCATTCATTATGGTGATGTCTGAGATTTTCTGTAAATTGGCACATTAAGCACATTTTATTAGTGTCAACAGGCTGAAACAAACTACAGGATCATGAAATTTCACTTCAGTTCTTGTCTTTACTCTTTCACTTTCATTGGGTCTGAAATAAAATATTGAGTATTTAAAATAAGTTCAAGGAGGATAACTGTGAAAATTAAAGTGAACCCTGATTTAATATCTGAAAACAAGAGATTATGTATCTGTCTATCAAATATCATATTTTTGATGTACCAAAGGTTAGTTCTGTTATTGTCTTGTGTAATCGTTCCCACGTGATGGGACGTTGTGTGTGCATAGAACAGATGGACACCGAACTTCTATGTCTGGTCTATGGCTGGCTCTTTATTTTCTGGACAAACGAAGAATTAACATTAATAAACAGACATTCTGTTGCTTCTCTCAATAACTTCATCATATTTGGCTCTGTGAGCCACAAGACATTCTCATCTCAGCTTAGCGTGAACTGCATTTTATGTAAGAACATTTATAAAACTTGCTCAAGGTCGAAGACGGCTAAAACAATAAACATATCAGAACAATGACAATTATGCTTGGTCAATGACATATCTGGACAGACTAAGAATTTATATTAATAAACATGCGTTCTGTGGCTTCTCTCAATAACTTCATCATCTGTCAGAGAATAACAGCACATAAGTCATGCTAACACACATTCAATATAAACTTTGACAAAAATATTTAGTACACTTTAAGTATATGACTGTGTAGGGACTAATTACATGCTTGATTAGTGATATTAAAGTGTACTTTATTTGTGTTATGAGTATACTTTATTTGTATTATAAGTATACTTTGTGTTATAAGTATAATTTATTTGTGTTATAAGTGTACTTTTTTGTGTTTAAGGACACTAAGGTGTTGGCGTTTAAGGACATTTTTAGAAATGGGTTAAAAGACCCTGTTTGTTCACAGATGCCAGGGGGGAAAATTCATTGGTCTCTGGCTCAATACATCGACCATGCGCTATTGTTGAGTGTGGGTTTTGCAGATGGGGAGCCCCGCAATCCCTCAGTGCACTCCACACTAGAATGTTTCCACACCCCAACCATCATGTCTGGATTTTTTCATGCCACGACCCTGCCACAGCCTGTCCACATCCAGAGTCCAGCGACGTCTCCTGTCCACGTCCAGCGAAGTCTCCTGTCCACGTCCAGAGTCCAGCAGCGTCTCCTGTCCACGTCCAGAGTCCAGCGACATCTCGTGTCCACATCCAGAGTCCAGCGACGTCTCCTGTCAATGTCCAGTGTCCAGCGTCCAGCGACGTCTCCTGTCCACGACCAGCGACGTCTCCTGTCCACATCCAGAGTCCAGTGACGTGTCCTGTCCACGTCCCGAGTCCAGTGACATCTCCTGTCCACGTCCAGAGTCCAGTGACGTCTCCTGTCCACGTCCAGCGATGTCACCTGTCCACGTCCAGAGTCCAGCGACGTCTCCTGTCCATGTCCAGAGTACAGCTACGGCTCCTGTCCGTGAACAAAGTCCAGCGAGGGCTCCAGCCTGCGACCAGAGTCCAACGACGTCTCCTGTCCACATCCAGTGTCCAGCGACGTCTCCAGCCTGTGAACAGAGTCCAGCGAGGGCTCCAGCCTGTGACCAGAGTCCAGAGAGGGCTCCAGCCTGTGACCAGAGTCCAGCGAGGGCTCCAGCCTGCGACCAGAGTCCAACGACGTCTCCTGTCCACATCCAGTGTCCAGAGACGGCTCCAGCCTGTGACCAGAGTCCAGCGAGGGCTCCGGCCTGTGACCAGAGTCCAGAGAGGGCTCCAGCCCATGACCAGAGTCCAGAGAGGGCTCCAGCTCCACGGCCCAGGCCCGCCACTGCCTTGCCTTGTGCTTCCCTAGTCTCTTGTGTCATGTTGTCATTGGTTCATTGTCTTGATTGTTAACAGATTAACGATTGATCTATCAACAAATTAAACTCACTCATACAGTCAAAAATGACTAAAACGTCATTCGAATTTGACAAATAAATATTTTTTTTTTGTTCCTAATAATCAACATAATGCAGGAGGAACTGTAATATGAACTGCAGCAGTGCTAAACTGTTCACTGCATCATATAATTAACACAAACTATCTATGTATGAATCAAACTCACTAGGCAACATTTTATTATATCCTTGTGGTTAATTGCTCCGGAACACAATCCTGTCTGTCTTGCCTGCACTTGAGACAGTGACTTGAGCTCCACTGACAGTCTGTCTACTCCTATTGGTTGTTGCTCACGAAATTTGCTTCTCATTTGCATAAAGTTGACATTTCTGAAGTTTTGTCGCGTGTCTTGCGGCACTTGACACGTCACTGTCACCCGTGTGGCCGGAAGTCGTCTGTGCTCCATTGAAATGGATGGGATCATGTCGCTTTGTCGCTGTGTGTCGCTGGCGGTGTCAACGGGGCTTCAGATGAGTACCTGATTGGCTGAAGGCAGTGAGCAACAAAATCTGATTGGTCACAAGTCAAGTCAAGTCACCTTTATTTATATAGCACTTTTTACAATGGTGATCATTTCAAAGCAGCTTCACAGTATTAAACAGGAAAATAATGCAACGGAATTTGATTCGGCTGTACAGCCGCTCTGAAGAAAACAGTGATGTCATCCAGCTCAGTTCAATTATCTTATAGTGTCAATGCGGGCGGATCAGTAATATAGTTGGATATTTAGTGTCCCTAACTGAGCAAGCCAAAAGCCAAAGGCGAAAGAGGCGACGGTGGCAAGGAACCAAAAACCCATCAGGTGACAGAATGGAGAAAAAAACCTTGGGAGAAACCAGGTTCAGTCGGGGTGCCAGTTCTCCTCTGGCCAACGAACAAACAGTGTATGATTATGATTCTCGCAACATTACAGGTCAGAAGTCATATTAGATCGGAATATTCAGAATATTTGTCCAGTTCCATCTGATTGAAGATCGGAGTCATCACGCCGGAGACGGGTTTGTTGAGGATGTTGTGCCGATGAGGCCTTCACAGGGGAGAGTCTAGTTGACACGGTCTCTGCAGACAGTTCAGGGATGCGTTGGTCATGTCTAGGTGCAGGTCCACCATCTGATTTGGATATGGCCCGGTTCTGGCAGATCTAGTTGCCAGGTAGCCTAAAACAATCATTTAACTGATTTTAATAATATAAATTGATAATGTTCTATGTGTAAAGTCTAGATTCTATGTGTAAAGTCTAGATTAGTCTAGATTTAAACTGACAGAGTGTGTCTGCTTCCCGAACAACGCTAGGAAGACTGTTCCAGAGTTTAGGTGCTAATTAGGAAAAGGATCGACCGCCTGCAGTTGATTTTGATATTCTAGGTATTATCAACTGGCCAGAATTTTGAGACCGCAATAGACGTGATGGAGTATAATGCGTTAAGAGCTCGCTCAAGTACTGGGAAGCTAAACCATTTAGTGCTTTGTAAGTAATTAGCAAGATTTTAAAATGTATACGATGTTTAATAGGGAGCCAGTGCAGTGTTGACAGAACCGGGCTAATGTGGTCATACTTCCTGGTTCTAGTAAGAACTCTAGATGCTGCGTTTTGGACCACCTGGAGTTTATTTTTTAAGCGAGCAGGGCAACCAACTAGTAGAGCATTACAAAAATCTAGCCTTGAGGTCATGAACGCATGAACTAACTGTTCAGCATTTTGCATTGAAAGCATGTGTCGTAATTTTGATATATATTTTTTATGATGGTAGAATGCAGTTTTACAGATGCTTGAAACATGGCTTTCAAATGAAAGATTGGTATCAAAGAGCACACCCAGGTTCCTAACTGACGACGAGGGCTTGACAGAGCAGCCATCAAGTTTTAGACAGTGTTCTAGGTTACTACTTGTGGAGGTTCCCTTTCAGTCAGTCACGTTCGACGTACGTCGGAACTGACCGACGAACTGGGGATCATTTTCAGAGACCAATCTACTTAGAGTGTATAAAAACGAGCTAATAACGTTGGCATGCGGTCCACGCACTGCCCCGCAGCGCGGGTATAAATACGGAAGTGGAATACCGCATCCTTGCTTTCAACTTCGGAGCTGAACGGTTTGCAGTTCAAGCTGTTGCTGTTTCTACGAAGAGTGTTTTGTGACGAGCCTTTTGAGGAAGATCGCTCTCTTACCTGGTGCTGGCGTGATGGTGCGATTCAGCGAGTGGCTGCTGCAACGTGCACTGTTCCTGTGTTGGTTGGCTGGGCGTTTCCGTTTGTTGAGTGCTCACACGCGGGCTTGCATTATCGGACCGCTGTGAGTCGCGCTTCTAAAAGAGCATTTCCCTTCCTAAAAGAGCAACACGGTTTGACCCTGCGTCTTTTTCAAGATGTCATTCAAACCGTGTGTTTCTGGACGCCGACGTTTTCTGTCCCCAGTTGACGGTCATGATCGCTGTCTCACGTGTTTGGGCGTTCAGCACGCTGAGGCGGCGTTCGTGAATGACTCATGTTCCCACTGCGGGAACATGACCATCGCAGTTCTACGGTGTAGGCTCAGAAGGGGTGGAGTCCCATTGCGCATCCCCCGATCTAGTGGTCCTCCCGCTGCAAAGCAGAGGGCTGCTACTTTGGCTGATGCCTTTGGTGGAGACCTGAGGGTGACTCTGAGGGCTTCCCCGACAGGCCAATAAGCCCCTTGGGCCCCTCCCCCCTCCGCTGCGCCAGTGGAGCTTCCAGAAGAGCGGCCCGGTCCTTCCCATGGGGGGCCGACCATCTCTTTCGGGGCTGCGGCTGAGGATATGATCTCGATAGCTACATCGGAGGACGAGCTAATGGGCTCTGGAGATGAGGATTCCGCTGCGTTACCCCCTTCGGGTAGCGTTGCCCAAGTCAGATCCAGAGCTTACGGCTATGCTTTCCTGGGCCGCCGTGAGTGTCGGGCTCGAGTGGAACCCTCCACCGTGTCCCAAACCCTCGCAGGTGGACGATTGGTTTCTCGGGACGGCCCGTGCTGGTTCTCAGCGCCCCGTCCCGGTACCATTCTTTCCGGGAAGTGCATCAGGAGCTCACGAAGTCGTGGACGGCGCCCTATAGCGCCAGAAACCGATCTAGTGACTCCTCCGTCACTCCTCCAGCCGAGCGGTCCGTGGCGATGCAACTGTGTCCCAGGGCTGCTGCGGACTGGCGGGCTAACCCACGTCTCCCCTCCCGGGCGTGTAAGTTCTCGTCCAACCTAATGGGCAAGGCTTACACAGCCTGCGGGGAAGCCGTGTGATCTCTGCATGCCATGGCGCTCCTGCAGGTCAACCAGGCCAAAGCGCAAAAGGATCTGCACGAGGGTAGTTACGACCCAGGTGTTATGCAGGAACTGCGCACAGCGACGGACCTCGCCCTCTGGGCGACGAAAGTCACTGCGCACTCCCCAGCAGGTCTTGGTCGATGTCCACTCTGGTGGTCCAGGAGCGCCACCTGTGGCAGGCCGGCCTCTTCGGCGACGCCATCGAGAGCTTCGCCCAGCAGTTCTTGGTGGCCCAGAAGCAGACGGGGGCAATAAAAAATATCCTGCCCCGGCGACCAGCTGCTGCCTCCACCCTGTCGCCGGCTGCAGCGCCTCCGCCTGCTCGTCGCCGAGGGCGTCCCCCTGCGTCTGCCTCCACCCCTGCCAAGCCCAAGCAGCAGCCTCCACCCGGGATTCAGTTTGCGTACCGGCCCCCCAAGTACAGAGGCATCCTCTTCACCTCCGTGCGGAGCAGCGATGCCCACGTCTTGCGGTCAGAGATCGATGTCCTACTGGCGAAGGACGCGGTCGAGCCGGTTCCTCCAGCTGATATGAGGTCGGGGTTCTACAGCCCCTACTTCATTGTACACAAGAAAGGGGATGGGTTACGACCAATCTTGGACCTGCACAAGCCCTGCACAAGCTTCCGTTCAGGATGTTAACGCAGAAACGCATTTTCGAATGCATCCGTCCCCGAGATTGGTTTGCAGCGATCGACCTGAAGGACGCGTACTTTCATGTCTCTATCCTTCCTCGACACAGACCGTTCCTACGCTTTGCATTCGAGGGGAGGGCATATCAGTACAAAGTCTTGCCCTTCGGGCTGTCCCTGTCGCCTCGCGTCTTCACAAAAGTCGCAGAGGCAGCCATTGTTCTGCTCAGAGAACGCGGCGTTCACATCCTCAACTATCTCGACGACTGGCTCATACTCGCCCAGTCTCGGGAACAGCTGTGCGAACACAGGGACCTGGTGCTCAGCCTGTTAGGCCTTCGGGTCAACCGAGAGAAGAGCAAACTCTGTCCCACACAGAGGATCTCTTATCTCGGCATGGAGCTGGACTCGGTCAACCAGACTGCGCGCCTCACAGAGGAGCGAGTCAGGTCAGTGTTGAACTGCTTGAATACGTTCAAAGGCAGGACGGCGGTCCCACTGAAATATTTTCAGAGGCTCCTGGGGCATATGGCATCTGCAGCCGCGGTAACGCTGCTCGGATTGCTTCATAGGAGACCGCTTCAGCACTGGCTTCATGACCGGGTCCCGAGATGGGCGTGGCAGAGCGGCAAGTACCGGGTCCCAGTTACTCCGTACTGTCGCCAAACCTTCAGCCCGTGGTCAGACCCTTCGTTTCTACGGGCGGGAGTGCCCTTAGAACAAGTGTCCAGGCATGCTGTGGTCTTCACGGATGCCTCATCCACCGGCTGGGGGGCCACGTACAACGGGCATGCAGTCTCGGGTCTGTGGACGGGGCCCCAGCTGCATTGGCATATCAATTGCCTGGAGTTGCTAGCAGTACATCTAAGCCGCCTCAAAAAGCCGCTTCAGAGCAAGCACGTACTGGTCCGTACGGACAGCACTGCGGTCGTTGCGTACATCAACCGCCAGGGTGGTCTACGCTCCTGTCGCATGATGCAACTCGCCCGCTATCTCCTCCTGTGGAGTCAGAAGCATCTGAGGTCACTTCGGGCCATTCACATCCCTGGTGCGCTGAACCAGACAGCCGACGAGCTCTCTCGTCAGTCGACACCTCCGGGAGAGTGGCGACTCCACCCCCAGACCGTCCAGCTGATATGGGACCTTTCCGGAGCCGCGTAGGTAGACCTGTTCGCCTCTCCGGACTCGACCCATTGCCAGTTGTACTGTTCCCTGACCGGGGGCACCCTCGGTACGGATGCACTGGCGCACAGCTGACCCCGGGACCTACGCAAATATGCGTTTCCCCCAGTGAGCCTTCTCGCACAGACTCTGTGCAAGGTCAGGGAGGACGAGGAGCAGGTCTTGCTAATTGCGGCCTACTGGCCCAACCGGACCTGGTTCCCCGAACTCACACTCCTCTCGACAGCCCCTCCCTGGCCGATTCCCCTGAGGAAGGACCTGCTTTCTCAGGGACAGGGCACTCTATGTCACCCGCATCCAGACCTCTGGAAACTCCATGTCTGGTCCCTGGACGGGACGCGGAGGTTCTAGGTGGTGTAAGCTCCACCTGCTTGGCCCAACGTAGGAATCCAGCAGCTGGTTGAAGGACTTCTGCATGTATGTCTTTTCTAGCGCTTCTGGAAGAATCACTTTAATTTATTAAAATGTGAAGATCCAATTTTCAATCTGACTCCATGAATAATTTAATCTGACTCTAATTGTATGTGATTTTGTTACGTTTGTTACGTTTATAAATTAACGGCTGATCAAATGATTAGTTGTGATTTAATTTGGATCGTTGATTTTCTTAGTATCTCTTATTCTCAAATATTCGTTCATCAAGGGACCCGATATCGCACAGAAACAGATGATTCGCGAGTCGCGCGTTCACAAACACAAACTGGCCAGTTCTGATATTAGTCAGAGGATCGCAGAGTGAATATTTTACCTTTAAGTGGTCACACCTGTTTACTCAACAAAAAGTGTAATTTGATTAATTGACACGGAAGCTGCAACGTGCTAATATAGTAATAGTCAGAAATCGGATTATCCCGCATGCTGCGCTCCATGCTTCAGTCATGGGGTCCTCGGTTTGATCTATTCTGGCAAAAGATTTGCGGAAATAAACGACTCCACATTGATCCATACTAGAATAATGATTTCAGTAAAATACAAGATAAATCAAGATTAATGTTTATTTTAGCCAGGCAAAAACCAAATAAAGGTAATTAAAAAGAATCCATTATACACAACTGATCAGCATACAATATACAACACAATTACAAAATAATATAAAAAGAGTTTCCAAGAGTCATCATTACCTGGCAATAGAGACACACCGCAACAGTGTGGGAAGTTCTGAATACAGATGCTTCCCTGAGTGGTTTGCCAATTCCCTTTAAATACTCAACCAGAACAAAGAACAATAAACATTTAGCACCCAAATATTTATGCAGCTTTTGGTTGAACTTTTCTCGTGCCCAAATGGTCACGCCTATCTTTGGGGGATGACAGCAAAGGTTTATCAAAAGAAATTTATGAGCATCTCCCACACCAGGGGAACAAGCCCTGTTTTCTTTATGATGACCTGTTCTACTGATGTGGGAATGAAACCTCTTTACCAATCGCACCGAACATATTTATTCTGACCACAAAGAAACAGCTTGTGGCACGATCTGTGAGATTTGCATGATTGTGTGGGCCCTGAGACAGAGAGGGTGAGATGGTCAGGACTCGCTGGGGGGGGAGATAAGATTGACCAGGTGGGGTCTTGTTTTCTCTTGTAGATCTCCTATTCAGATGAGAGAAGTTTTATTGTCTTATTGCAGATTAGACTTCTTGAGTTCATGCTCAGGTGGCAGACACCATCGCTTCTGCTAGAGCCCCCTCTACGAGGCGCCTCTATGCCCTGAAGTGGAACCTATTCGTTGAGTGGTGCTCTTCCTGCCGGGAAGACCCCTGAAGGACCCCCGAAGGTGCTTTCTTTCCTGCAAGATGGGCTGGAGCGAAGGCTGTCTCCCTCCACCCTCAAAGTGTACGTCGCAGCAATAGCGGCGTATCGCAAAGCAGTTGAAGGTAAGTCCTTAGGGAATCACTACCTAATCGTCAGGTTCCTCAGAGGTGCGAGGAGGCTAAATCCTCCTCGTCCACACTCGATACCCTCTTGGGATTTAACTCTGGTGCTCAGAGCACTTCAGAGCCCTCCCTTTGAGCCTTTGTAGTCTGTAGAGTTAAAAATTCTGTCCATAAAGACAGTACTCCTGACTGCATTGGCCTCCATCAAGAGGGTAGGGGACCTGCACGTACTTTCGGTCAACGAATCATACCTAGAGTTCGGGTACGTGGCCAAGGTTCCCACCACTCCCTTCCGGGACCAGGTGGTGAACCTGCAAGCGCTGCCCTCGGAGGAGGCAGACCCAGCCCTGGCATTGTTATGTCCCGTCCTTGCTCTTCGCGCTTACGTTGACTGGACTAAAAGCTTTAGGACCTCAGAGCAGCTCTTCGTCTCCAAGCAGAGGTTACCCCACTGGATAGTGGATGCTATCGTCTTAGCGTACCAATCGCAAGACGTGCCTTGCCCGTTCGGGTTGTGAGCACACTCAACCAGGAGTGTGGCTTCCTCCTGGGCGCTGGCTCAAGGCACCTCGCTGACAGATATATGTAGAGCTGCGGGCTGGGCGACACCTAACACGTTTGCTAGATTTTATAGCCTCTGTGTAGAGCCGGTTTCTTCCCGTGTACTTGCCCCCAGTGGCCGGTAGGCGCAAAGTGCCCGTTCTTATGTCGGCTTGCAACGCCACTCCCGCCCGCTCGGCCGGATACGTGCGTCTATTGTCTCCAGTTGTGTTCCCCAGAAATGGCTAACCCTGTCGAGTTCCTCCGTCACCCCTGCGGTGTCAGACGATGCGGCCATCTGACGCCAGGCCTGCACCCGTATGCTTGTGGAACGTGTGTGTAGGCTGGGTTCCATATGTATCGGTCCCTACGGCGACCCCATATGTGTATTCTCCACGGTACCCGCTATCCTACTCGGCTAGCCCCGTGTCTTTCCCTTGACAGAGCTCGCTCTGTCGTCTCTGGTGGCGTTCTTTCCCCCCTGGGGCCAGGTTGGATCCACCCCAGAGACTGCCATATGTTGCACTACCCTGCTAGGTTAGTCTTCCGTATTTATACCCGCGCTGCGGGGCGGTGCGTGGACCGCATGCCAACGTTATTGGCTTGTTTTTATACACTCGAAGTAGATTGGTCTCTGAAAATGATCCCCAATTCGTCGGTCAGTTCCGACGTACGTCTCCGTTCCCTCCTTCAGGGAACGAGGGTTACATACGTAACCGAGACGTTTTTTGTCCAATAATGAAAAATTCTGTTTTTTTCTGAATTAAGTTGCAGGAAATTACTAGTCATCCAATTTTTTATATCAGCTATACATTCCGTTAATCTTGTGAATTGCCAAGTTTTATCAGGGCGTGAAGAAATATAGAGCTGAGTATCGTCAGCATAACAATGAAAACTAACGCCATGCTTCCTAATGATATCTCCCAGTGGTAGCATGTACAGGGTGAAAAGCAACGGTCCTAGCACTGAGCCTTGCGCTACTCCATACTGAACTTGTGATCAGTGTGACATCTCTTCACTTACTGCTACAAACTGATAATGGTCAGATAAGTATGATTTAAACCATGCCAATGCAATTCCACTAATGCCAACATAATTTTCGAGTCTATTCAAAAGAACGTTGTGGTCGATAGTATCGAATGCAGCGCTAAGATCGAGTAACACTAATAGAGAGATACAACCACGGTTGGATAATAAGAGCAAATCATTTGTAACTCTGATGAGAGCAGTCTCAGTACTATGATACAGTCTAAATCCTGACTGGAAATCCTCACAGATACCATTTCTTTCTAGTTTCATAGTTGTGAGGACACTGCCTTTTCTAGTATTTTTGACAGAAAGGGTAGATTTGAGATTGGCCTGTAATTGACTAATTCTGTAGGATTAAGTTGCAGTTTTTTAATAAGTGGTTTAATAATAGCCAGCTTAAAAGTTTTCGGTACATATCCTACTGACAAGGAGTCAGGAGTGCAATTAATTAAAGAAAAATTTACTGAAGAATAGTTTGCAGTTTCATCAGCAGAAGCCAGCTTCAAGTCTCACAAGGAGTTCGTAGGCCGCGCTCCCTCTCTACCCAGATTTTCGTACATACAATTTCTCATCAGTTATACTGTTTTCAAGGTCTAGCCACGTCATTACTGCAAGTTGAATGATTCTGATTGGCTAAGAAAAAAATTGATAGTCATAGTAAATTTCCACACATTGTCAGTTAATCAGATTCACGTGTCCATAGATCACTTGTTGACGTTTTCACTCCGTAATTAGGCACGTAGTGACCTTCCAGGTCTGGAGCAGGCGCCCGCTTGTCCAGAACAACATACTGTCACTCTCCCTAGGATGCCCGTTGTACACCTTCAATATTGATCTGTAACACTGAATACTGCGCACATACACAGATACACAGTCTCTCCAAGGTTGGAGTTGATTGAGCTCTGACCAGAAAGTTTCCCAAAACATACTGATAACATGTGCTTTCTCTCAGAGGTACAGACAGTATTCACCATAATTCTTTAGTGTTTCAGTAAAAGGAAATTGTTACAGTTGTGGTGCGGCAGGGAAGAGACTGAATAGGACTTCCAAAATTAGACAGGTTTATTTAAATGAGGAGCTTAAACAGGAACAGAAACACGCAACACAAACCAACTGGAACATAACGGACAAGGAGTGCTGGGAGTGTGTTCAATATAAAGGGAGTGTAGATGATGAGGACCAGGTGCAGGGAATCCGGGGAGAGCGGGAGAGACGATAAGGAAGTGAGTTCAGGTGTGAGACAGGGAGGATTCTGGGAAATGGAGTCCGGGACAGGCGTGGATTGTAACAGAAATAATATAAAATGAATAAAATATAAAATGAAAGACAAATCCATATTTCATCTATGGAAGCCAGGATAAGTGAGTAAGCACTGTTACTGCACTTCTGGCATGTTAGGGGTGTGTGATACCTCCAAAATCCAAACACACGACAACATGTTGCTATCAAGTGTTTAGCGACACATTACACATCCCTAGGCCAGACCCTCAGTTACTCCTCAGAGACCAAATACAAACTTTAGAAAACATATATGGCGAAACAAACAATCAGTGGTTCTATTGATTAAGTAATATCATAAATGGAAATAATCATTAAAAATCATTATAATAATATAGGAGGATAAATACTGATTAATTCTTTGATTATAAATTTAATTAGGTATATTGAAGTGGCAGTGGATTTCAGAATCCACCCTTCACTGCCCATGCACTGTCTAATGCGATCCTGTAGTAGATGGTTGCATAGTTATATATTTTTTCCTAGTATTATCCATCTTGCACGTAAAGAAGTTCATAAAGTCATTACAGCTGTGCTGTTTGCAAACGTCAGAAGTTGAAGCATTATTTCTTGTTATCTGTCAAGTCAAAGTCGTCATTTTCTTCATTTAGTCAAGCAAGTCTCAAGTCCTTAAATTTGTGACTTGAGTCAAGTCATGTGACTCGAGCCCCACACCTGGTGTACAGAGCTTATGCCGTCACGTTTTCGGAAATTTCCTATTTCCCACTTCTGAAGTCGTGATTACGAACTCAATGCATTCCAATTTTCACTTGAGAGGGCATTCACGTCCAATTTTTAACTAGGAAACTAGTATTGACGATACTTCCGATAGTACGTGAAGGCAGCATTATAGACAACTTTTATGTTGCAGAGAAATGTGGAGAAATAACTGGTTTTATGTAATTAAACAAACGAAAGTAAAAAAACAAACAAAAAAACCCCTCCATCTTGAATTTAAAAACTCAAATTGAGGGAAGTGTTTCATATGTTGACAAATAACTTCTTGTTGTTTTGTTACATTTGTTTCCAGTCTCTTTTAATTTTGGTATTTCTTTGAGTAAGCGTCCAATCAAAGAATAATTCAATGATCTTCACATGAATAATTTAATAAAGCACAAATCTTGTGGCATTTCACAGCAACACTAGTTTATTAGTTCATTAACTACACATGATTTCATGATTTACATTTTTGATCTGAAGAAAACATTTGCTCACTGTGACACAGAACAATGCTTTTTAATATGAGTCACTAGATTATTTGATCGCGTGAAACTCTTCTCACACTGAGTACAGTGGTACGGCTTCTCTCCAGTATGAACTCGCTCATGTGATTTCAGGTTTCCAGAATTAGTGAAACTCGTTGCAATATGAGCACTTGTAAGGTCTTTCTCCAGTATGAATTCTTTGGTGCTGTTTCAGATAGTCATCTCTAGTAAAGCTCTTCCCACAGTCACAACACACATAATCTCTCACTTCATTATGTGTTTTCTGGTGCAGTTTAAGACTGTACAGCCTTGAAAAACCCTTCCCACAGAGAGAACACACATAAGGCTTCTCATCTGAATGAACTTTCAGGTGTAGTTTTAGATTTGATAATGAAATAAACTCTTTACCACACTGATCACAGTTAAATGGTTTTTCTCCAGAGTGAATGTGCAGATGATACTTGAGATCAGTGAAATATGTGAAACTCTTTCCACACTGAGTGCATGTATACGGTTTCTCTCCAGTGTGAATTCTCATGTGTTTGTTAAGGTTTCCTTTACGAGTGAAACTCTTTCCACACTCAGTGCAGGTGTGCAGCTTTTTGGCTTTTGTTTGAGTTCTAAAGTTATGATGTACCTCCTTCTCCACTTCATTCAGTTCTTGTCTTTGCCGATTTACTTCCACCTGATCTAAAATACAGATCAAGTTAGAATCAGTTCAAGTGAACCCTGATTTAATAGCAGAAAGCAACAGAGATCAGGTATCAGATCTTTTATGTGGCAAAGTTTTGTTATTTCATTCAATTTTTAATATAGTTAACAATATGCTTGACAAGTACTATATACAAGGTTATGATAATTTAGATGCATTTCTCTATCATTTATCATCAATTTACTGCTTATTAATTCACATCTACCAAAGCAGTCAACAATGAAGACTCAAGAATGGACACCAACCTGTTTGTTCCTCAGTATCTTCATGTTTTATTCTGGATGGTTCTGGATCACTCATGTCTTCAATCTCCTCTTTAATAAACTCCATCTTTAACAGTCACACAGATTTCAGCTGCTACACCTGGAGTTTGTCCTTCTCTTGTAGGATGATGTGAATACTCCCAGTATTTATTGGTGAATTGTTGTGGGAGGGGCTTCACTGCAGGTGTGAACTGTGATCACTGTGTTTTGATTCAATCTGCATTTAAAAAGTACAGGCATTAATGTTTAACTGAGCTGCTGAAAAGCCAAAAGTTCCCAGTTTTCACCTCATTCACATTAAGCACATTTTATTGGTGTCAACCAGTGTTGGGGGTAACTCATTACAAGTAACTTGAGTTACATAATAAGATTACTTTTTCAAGTAACTAGTAAAGTAACGCATTACTTTTAAAATTTACAACAAAATATCTGAGGTACTTTTTCAAATAAGTAACGCAAATTACTTTGCTTTCCCATTTATTGACTGACAGCTCTCCTGTCCCAATGTTGAGACAAATCGTAAATGCGGAGTCATTTGGTGGTTATTGTAGTTCTAGACTAAATGTGAGTGTGCATTTACTAATCTCACTTGCACAGAAAAAAAAAAAAACATTCAGTATTCCTCAAAAACAATAAAATCAGTGAAATGCATAATCAGAATACTATGCAAACCTCCAATAATTAAATATGTTAAATAAATCAAATATTTGTATGCATTCAATCTCACTTTATTGACCAATGTACTTGCTGCTGACATTTAATAATTCAGTTTAACCATACGAAAAAATTACTTTTTGTTTTTGTTGTTAGATTTTTTGTTTGTATTGGTGAAGTAAGTGTTACCTGAGGCTTATTATTTCACTTTTGGTGTGAAAGGAAAATAGAACTCAAAAATAGAACTTTTCGTTATAAAAAAAAAAAACAAGCCCAGCCCAGGTGAAAAAAGTAACGCAAACGTAATGTAACACTTTTCTTAAAAAGTAATTAAGTAACGCAATTAGTTACTTTTAAAGGGAGTTACGCAATATTGTAATGCATTACTTTTCAAAGTAACTTTCCCCAACACTGGTGTCAACAGGGTGAAACAAACTATAGCATCATCACTTTTGAAATTGCAGATACCAAAGACCTGGATCTCTAAATCATAGAAACCCTCAGGCTGTGTATGCTGACTGCCACAGCCAACCAATGTTTTCTTCAGAATATTTCTTCACAGGCAAGACACCAGCTGAACGGATTTTCTCTTCAGCATTTTTGCTGATTGCACACGTCATAGAACCGGAATCAAGCTTTCCGTTAAGCTGAACATGGCTATTGACACAAACAGGAACATAGAAAAGGCTACTGAAAGCTTCAACTTTTTGAATGAATTACCTTGGTCCCCATAGGAACACTATTACAGTTCTCCTCATATAGCTGGGCAAGATCACATTCTTCATGAAGGGAATTAGCATCCATACCCACATCACCCCTTCCCTGACGTGGGTGGTCTAGTTTAACTGCTGTGGTGGTCTACTAGCATCACTGTTCAACTGATGCTGAGGGCAGTCCTTTTTCCAGTGCTCAGAAATTAAGCATATCAGACATCTGTTGTTCTGTCTGCAATGACACTGTGGAATGATCCAAGGATCTACAAACTCTACATGGTTTGTGGTAAGTATGAAATGTTGTAGCTTGATGCGGGCTGGCTTGGAATTGGGTCTGCTGAGTGACAAGACGATCTAGTAAACTCACTAGGCTTTTCATGCATTCAGTGTCACTGCCAGACTGTGCTAGGGGAGAAAGTGGAACAGACAAGGCAGGGTTACTGTGCGTTCACACCAGACGCGACTTGCGCGAATAAATCGTGCTATTCGCACGTAGTTGGGTATTTTGAGTTTACTTGCTTCATTCGTGCGTGAAATTCACTTCACAACAGACGCGAATTCGCGTCATGGGAGGGACTTCTGCTTCTGCTCCAGTCTCGTTGAGAGGGTAGCTGCGCTTTATTTGTTATGGAAGGCTGAAAAATGGTGTAGACTCGTTCGGCGCCGTGTCTGGATCCATCAGATCCTTCAGAGGCGCACCAAGCTTGGTGAGTTTCACCAACTCCTCCAGGAGCTGCGCCTGGATGACGGCCGCTTTCAGCGGTACTTGATGACCCAGCGGTACTTGATGTCCCAGTTTGATGACCTGTTGTCCCGTGTCGGTGGGAGGATTTCCCTCCAGGACACAAACTACAGGCGCTGTATTCCACCTGCAGAGCGCCTGTCCATCTGTCTCCGGTCAGTAAATCATTTAATATTCTGTGTGATTATAAGTAATTAATGACTGATGAGAACCTCCACAGACATATAGTCTTCTCACTCTTCTGAACACACAGTTATCAATACCGCACTTTAATGAAATGGGTGTTTATTGTTTGAATGATTATTATTATTATGATTATGATTATTATTCATGTGTTTAATGAAATGTTGAAATACAACAGTCAAAGTGGGTTTTGAATTGTGCAGGTAACTGCTATATTATAATATTGAATAATAGTCTGTTTTTGCAATGTAGCAAGCAAATCAGAGCAAATGCTAAATAAAGGTAAAGTATTAAGGGCATTTTATCAAGCTTGTTGTTGTTTAACTGTAAAAAACTAAAGAGAAATGAAGATATCACAAACACCAGTATTAAAAATTTATATTTGCTAATATGGAATTGCAATCTGCATTTATAACAATGTTTATTTTATTTTTTTATTTTCTCTCTCTCTTTCAGATATCTTGCCAATGGAGACTCCTTCCGGACCATTGCCAGCAGCTTCCGTGTTGGTGTCTCCACAATCTGCAAGGTTGTCCCAGACGTGGTGACTGCAATCTGGGACTGCTTAGTGGACGAATTCATGGCTGTGCCCTCCACAGATGAATGGAGGTCCATTGCAGAGGGTTTCGAGGAGAGGTGGAACTTCCCGCTCTGCTGTGGAGCACTGGATGGCAAGCACGTCCTGATAAAGGCACCCCCCAACACCGGATCCCAGTTCCACAACTACAAGGGAACTTTTTCTTTAGTTCTCCTTGCTGTTGTGGATGCAAGGTATTGCTTTCGGGTCATTGATGTCGGGGGATGTGGGCGGACGAGCGATGGTGGGACTCTGGCCAATTCAACCTTTGGCCAGGCACTCTGTGGTGGCACCCTCCATCTGCCACCTGACCGTCTCCCAGGAGCAGACCACATGTCTTTGTGGCAGATGAGGCCTTTCCCCTCAGGAAAAACCTCATGAGGCCATTCCCCGAGAGAGACGGGTCTTTAATTACCGTCTCTCCAGAGCCCGGCTGGTGGTGGAGAACGCCTTCAGGATCCTGTCCTCACAGTGGAGGCTGTATCGCCGCCTCATAGAGGTTCAGCTTGATGGAGAGGTGTGTGAAGGCGACGTGTGTCCTCCACAACTTCATGAGGAGATCTGCAGAGGCACCTGCTGTGAGGGGGGCGGTGCAAGGTGCAGAGGACTCGCTGCAGAGTCTCGGTCGGGTTGCAGCCAATAATTCTGCCAGAGAGGCCATCCGGGTCAGGGACCCCTTCATGGCTCACTTTTCAGCCGAGGGAGCAGTCACGTGGCAACCGACTGAATAGTTTTGTAAATATTCCTTTTGTCTTTTCTTTTGATCTACACCCATTATATATTGTAAATAATAATAATCTTTTTAACCTCTCTTGTAAATATTGCTATCTTTTTTCATCCTTACCTCTTGTAAATCTTTCATCAGTTTGTTGTTTTTGTTTTCAAATGATAAATGGAGCCAGCCTCCAAAAGGAATCCCTGTCTCGTTGCTGCATTCCCATTACACTATACCACAACACTGTTCCAATCACAAATAACTATTTTTTACTATACTATTGTAAGTGTATTTGCAATAGGATATAACTAGAATGAATGTACAAATGTCTGCCATAAGTATTCTAGTCTTAACATAGAAATAATATTTATGTAATAAATATAAATTATGATTTACTATGTTGTGCACAAAGTAACACACCAAAACCTTTGGTCATTGTATAGAACATTTATTTATACAAAATAAATCAGATCAAATAAAAAAATATAAAAACTATATACAAAGAACATTTACAACTATTTACATGCAGGAATAAAAAGGATCTTGCTTGGAAGAGGGAAGAGTGAGGGACAAAGTGAAGGAGAGAAGAAAGGAGAGAAAGTCTGGTTCATTCCCTGCAGAGATTGCTGCCTCTTTTAAAAACTACTGTGTAGGCTCCAAATGTTCCAAATTAAGCAGAACTGTGCTGCTTTCATAAATTAATTTATGTATTTGAAATTTGAAATTCTTCGGTAACCTCTGCAGGGAAGGGACCAGACTCAAGAGGAAGAGCTCATCCTCGGAGCGTGGAGGCGGCGCTGGAGCCACAGGACGGGTCCGAAGGGCTTCCAGGAGCTGTCACCTCCGATGGCTACTCCCTAGGCCTTCTCTGGGCTCTTCTTCTTGGTGGCACTGTATCAAATGATAACACATTTTGTACAATGAGAAGGCAGAAAAGGATTAAACTATGAGTGCTTACTGTAGATATAATATGCATGTAAACATGGTCATTATTGCCTGTACACACCTGTGGGTACAGCAGCAGCTGTTGAAGGGCCGGCAGGGGAAGAAGCAGCAGCAGGTTCTGGTAGAGGGGACCTAGGCTCACTGCCATTCACTGTCAAAAGAACCAGTTGGCTCTGTCATGACAATATTAAATATTAATACAACATTACACACATTGCACATTACACCAGTCAGAGAGAAATTAATTTAGACTTTTCATCATAAAAAAAACAACAACATACACTCACCTAAAGGATTATTAGGAACACCATACTAATACTGTGTTTGACCCCCTTTCGCCTTCAGAACTGCCTTAATTCTACGTGGCATTGATTCAACAAGGTGCTGAAAGCATTCTTTAGAAATGTTGGCCCATATTGATAGGATAGCATCTTGCAGTTGATGGAGATTTGTGGGATGCACATCCAGGGCACGAAGCTCCCGTTCCACCACATCCCAAAGATGCTCTATTGGGTTGAGATCTGGTGACTGTGGGGGCCATTTTAGTACAGTGAACTCATTGTCATGTTCAAGAAACCAATTTGAAATGATTCAAGCTTTGTGACATGGTGCATTATCCTGCTGGAAGTAGCCATCAGAGGATGGGTACATGGTGGTCATACAGGGATGGACATGGTCAGAAACAATGCTCAGGTAGGCCGTGGCATTTAAACGATGCCCAATTGGCACTAAGGGGCCTAAAGTGTGCCAAGAAAACATCCCCCACACCATTACACCACCACCACCAGCCTGCACAGTGGTAACAAGGCATGATGGATCCATGTTCTCATTCTGTTTACGCCAAATTCTGACTCTACCATTTGAATGTCTCAACAGAAATCGAGACTCATCAGACCAGGCAACATTTTTCCAGTCTTCAACTGTCCAATTTTGGTGAGCTCGTGCAAATTGTAGCCTCTTTTTCCTATTTGTAGTGGAGATGAGTACCATCCGCCTCAAGGTTGTGCGTGTTGTGGCTTCACAAATGCTTTGCTGCATACCTCGGTTGTAACGAGTGGTTATTTCAGTCAAAGTTGCTCTTCTATCAGCTTGAATCAGTCGGCCCATTCTCCTCTGACCTCTAGCATCAACAAGGCATTTTCGCCCACAGGACTGCCGCATACTGGATGTTTTTCCCTTTTCACACCATTCTTTGTAAACTCTAGAAATGGTTGTGGGTGAAAATCCCAGTAACTGAGCAGATTGTGAAATACTCAGACCGGCCCGTCTGGCACCAACAACCATGCCACGCTCAAAATTGCTTAAATCACCTTTCTTTCCCATTCTGACATTCAGTTTGGAGTTCAGGAGATTGTCTTGACCAGGACCACACCCCTAAATGCATTGAAGCAACTGCCATGTGATTGGTTGATTAGATAATTGCATTAATGAGAAATTGAACAGGTGTTCCTAATAATCCTTTAGGTGAGGGTATATGCCCTGCTGTGTTGCTTCATTTGTCAACACACCTGTCTCTGAGTGCCCTGCTGCTGCTGTCTCTCCCTGGTTCTCGGGGTGGTCGTACCCTGCGGCCCGATTCTCCTCATCCCCCCTCTCCATATTCCTTGTCTCTTGTCTCCCGTGGGGAGACGAACGGGTCGAGGAAAGACAGAACCGCAGAGTACTTCCACTTTTTCCCTGACCCTGCTGCTGACCCACTCCTCTTCTCCGTATCCTTTCTCCTCTCCTTCAAATATGTGTCCCTCAGACTCTTCCACTTCTTTCTGCAAACTTCATCCGAATAAGCACATCAACTCAGCGGGAAAGTAATTGTAAAGTACGGCGAATAAGCTAAATTTGCCCGCTTTAGCTAGCTTGTAGTCTCGATATATATATATATATATATATATACAGTGGTGGTCAGAATTATTGGCACCCCTGGTAAATATGATCAAATATGGCTGTAAAAAATAAATCTGCATTGTTTATCCTTTTGATCTTTTATTAAAAAAATTCACAAAAATCTAACCTTTCATTGAAGTAAAAGAATTGAAAGGGGGGTAAATCACATTATGAAATAAATGCTTTTCTCCAAAACACGTGTGCCACAATTATTGGCACCATTTTATTAAATACTTTTTGCAACCTCCTTTTGCCAAGATAACAGCTCTGAGTCTTGTTCTATAACGCCTGATGAGTTTGGAGAACACCTGACAAGAGATCAGAGACCATTCCTCCATACAGAATCTCTCCAGATCCTTCAGATTCCCAGCTCCATGTTGGTGCTTCTTCTCTTCAGTTCACCCCACTCATTTTCTATAGGGTTCAGGTCAGAGGACTGGGATGGTCATGGCAGAAGCTTCATTTTGTGTTCAGTGACACATTTGTGTGTTGATTTTGATGTTTGTTTTGGATCGTTATCCTGATGGAAGATCCAACCACGTCCCATTATAAGATTTCTAGCAGAGGCCGTCAGGTTTTGAATTTTTATGTGTTGGTATTTGCTAGAATCCATTATACCATGTATCTGAACAAGATGTCCAGGACCTCCAGCAAAAAAATAGGCCCACAACATTAAAGATCCAGTGGTATTTTTAAACGTGGGCATGGGGTACTTTTTATCCCTGTTTGCACCAAACCCATCTGGTGGATTTGCTGCCAAAAGCTTTTTTTTAGTTCATCTGACCACAGAACCAGGTCCCTTTTGAATTTCCAGTCGTGTCTGACAACTGAATATGCTGGAGTTTGTTTCTGGATGAGCAAGAAGGATTTTTCTTGAATCCCTCCCAAACAACATATGGTGATGTAGGGGTTGTTTGATTATTATTTTTTTAGGCTTTCTGACCCCAAGACTCAACTAATCTCTGCGATTCTCCATCTGTGATCCTTGGAGAGTCTTTGTCCACTCAAACTCTCCTCCTCGCCGTGCATTAAGACAATATAGACACACGTCCTCTTCCAGGCAGATTCGTAACATCTTTAGTTGTTCGGATTTCTGCCTCCGCTCGTAATCACGTCACTACTAGAGCAAGCTCCTGATTGGTTAACGCAGCGCGAATATCCGCCAAAGTTCAGATTTTTCAACTCGCACGAATCACGCGTTATACTCGACAAATGCCCGAAACGCTCAATTCGCGCATAGTGCCGCAGAATGTCTATTCATGTCTTTGCATTGACTTAACATGTAAATCACTCGCGCTTAAGCTTCATTTGCGTCTGGTGTGAACGCACCATTAGATGCAGACGCCTCAACAAGGTGGGAGCTTTTCGTTCTTGCATATGTTCATCAAGCCTCTCTTTTATCTCACAGGCTGACCATTTTTCTGCTGATTTGAATTTGAAGACGTTTGAAAGAGACTGATCCGGGTAATGCTTAATAAACATCATACTGATCTCATGACTTGAATCACAAATGCGCTGATCCTGTCTCTCTAAGCATTCCATCGCAACATCCATTGTGTTGTTCAGCCTGATCCAATAATCCATTGCATCTTTGGATGGCATCGGATGGCATCTCCTTTTATGAATATGGTCCATTTCTAAGTCTTATATCCAAAATATCCTTATATCCCCCACCTCTGGTGTACAGAGCTTATAGACAACTTTTATGTTGCAGAGAAATGTGTAGAATTTTAAATAAATCTGTTTATGAAATAACTGGTTTTACGTAACTAAACAAACACAAGTAAAAAAAAAAAAACCTCCATGTTGAATTTAAAAACTCAGATTAAATGAATTGTTTCATATATTGACAAATAACTGATTTTTTTTACATTTTATTTCCAGTCTATTTTAATTTTGGTATTTCTTTGAGCAAGTGTCCAATCAAACAATAATTAAATAATATTCACACGAATAATTCAATAAAGCACAATTCTTGTGGCATTTCACAGCAACACTAGTTTATTAGTTAACTAACTACACATTTACTTTATGTGAATCCCACATAATTTACTTGAATGTTTTGGATCTGAAGAAAACATTTGCTCACTGTGACGCAGAACAACACTTTTTAATATGAGTCACTAGATTACTTGATTGGGTGAAACTCTTCCCACACTGAGTACAGTGGTACGGCTTCTCTCCAGTATGAACTCGCTCATGTGATTTCAGGTTTCCAGACAGAGTGAAACTCTTGTCACAGTATGAGCACTTGTAAGGTCTTTCTCCAGTATGAATTCTTTGGTGCTGTTTCAGATTTCCTGCTGCAGTAAATCTCTTCCCACAGACAAAGCACATATAATCTCTCACTTCATTATGTGTTTTCTGGTGCAGTTTAAAACTGTCCAGCCATGAAAAACTCTTTCCACATAGAGAACACACATAAGGCTTCTCATCTGAATGAACTGTCAGGTGTTTTTTTTAGATTTGATGATGAAATAAAATCTTTACCACAATGATCACAGTTAAATGGTTTTTCTCCAGAGTGAATGCGCAGATGATAATTGAGATCAGTGAAATATGTGTAACTCTTTCCACACTGAGTGCATGTATACGGTTTCTCTCCAGTGTGAATTCTCATGTGTGTTTTTTGGTTTCCTTTTTGTGTGAAACTCTTTCCACACTGAGTGCAGGTGTGCAGCTTTTTGGCTTTTGTTCTTTGCGTTTTAAAGTTATGATGTTCCTCCTCCTCTTCATTCAGTTCTTGTCTTTGTTGTTTCACTTCCACCTGGTCTAAAATACACAGAAATACACAGTTAGAATCAGTTCCACAGCTACTAAAGCCCCATGTAGGAGGGGATGTTCTCGCGGCCTTGCGCGACGTTCCCTAAAAGTTCTCTAAAGGTGACGAAAATCCTGAACCTTTATAGAACATTAGGGATGTTCCTAAAACATCCTCTTTTGGTTATGAAAGTGCTGCAGTTCAAGGTTCCCGATATGACTTTATGACAAAATGTTCCACTTTGGTTATTTTATGGTCACACAGAAACGTTACATTTAGGACATTAACAGAATGTTCCCTGTTAGTCAGATGGGGACGTTTCATTCGGGACTGCGCTGCAACATATCTTGTTCAGTCCAGTGGTCTCTACACTACATTCCCATAATGTTTGCAGGACCTTTAGGGGACCAACCTAGAATGTTATTTTTTGGTCCTTTTTAGGTGCTTCCATCAACGTTTACCGAATGCTTTCAGAACATGTTTGAGTGAATCAATGTACACTGGGCTGCTTTGTAAATGAGGGTCAGTAAAACACAGGATTTGCACAAAAGTTGCTTCTCAAAGATGGATCAATACCAACTGTTTGTCCAACTTCATATTCAGAACATGCAAGTACCGCATGTTATATTTTGTGAATGTACACAAATCGCCTTTGTGAATGTGCTTGTTAACATTGCCTCTGACTGTATTCACAGAGATCAGAGCTATGTTATTAGTTTTATTTTTAAGAATTGTACATGCGCTGACCATTTTTGGGATAAAAATAACAAGCTCTGGTCTCTGTGAACACAGTAAGACTTTAGCTACATTAGCACATTCAGAAAGGTGATTTGGATGTGAACTTGCGTGTTCTGGATGTGAAGTTGAATCACAAAGGGTTGGTATTGATCCATCTTTAAGCAACTTTTGTGCAAATTTTTACTCAGTCTCATTTGTAAAGCAGCCCAGTGTACATAGATTCACACAAACGTGTGGAAAAAAAAGACCAAAAAATAACATTCTGGGTTGGTCAATGCAAACGTTATGGGAATGTAGTGTAGAGGGAACGTCCTATAGTAATGGTCCAGTAAACATTCCCAGAACGTCCTGAATGTTCCGTGAAGGTACGCCAAATAACGTCCCCCAACCCTTTAAAGAATGTGACATCCTTGACACCAGCGGGGACGTTCTGAGAATGTTCTGGGAACGTAAAATTTCTAGTGGGGGCAGTCGACAATGAAGAATCAAGAATGGACACCAACCTGTTTGTTCCTCAGTATCTTCATGTTTCATTCTGGATGGTTCTGGATCACTCATGTCTTCAATCTCCTCTTTAATAAACTCCGTCTTTAACAGTCACACAGATTTCAGCTGCTACACCTGGAGTTTGTCCTTCTCTTGTAGGATGATGTGAATATTCCCAGTATTTATTGGTGAATTGTTGTGGGAGGGGCTTCACTGCAGGTGTGAACTGTGATCACTGTGTTTTGACTCAATCTGCATTTAAAAAGTACAGGTCATAATGTTTAACTGAGCTGCTGAAAAGCCAAAAGTTCCCTGTTTTCACCTCATTCATTATGGTGATGTCTGAGATCTTCTGCAAATTGGCACATTAAGCACGTTTTATTGGTGTCAACAGGCTGAAACAAACTACAGCATCATCACCTTTGAAATTTCACTTGTTTTTGCTTTTTCACTTCCATTGGGTCTGAAATAAACATATTAACCATTTAGAATCAGTTCAAGGAGGATAAATGTGAAAACTAGTGAGATCATGTATCTGTCTATCAAATATCAAATCTTTGATGAGCCAAAGGTTAGTTCTGTCATTCTCTCAAAATGTGAATGAGAACTGCTGTACAAGATTATGATCTAAGTGCATGTCATATATCCCTAGGTTATTTTTCACAGCTCTTATGATTGTTATCTAACAATATATGAACTAAAGCCCTGTTCGCACGGGATTAGTATTACCTGGTGACCTCTCGTGATTTGTAATAATTGCAGAGGATGTCTGTGATCTTAATCCCGTGCGAATCGGCCATGTCTGTAATTTGTAAAGTAAAAATTCCCCCGCAAATGACCTACCATATTTCGCCGAACACGGAGGTCCTGTGATAATAGTAGTCCCGTGCGAATCTGCATCTCTGTGATTTGGCCAGGTTTAGGGAGGCCGTGTATGTTTTTTGTTTCCTGTGCACATTTTTATCCATCTTTCGCGATGAATGGAGGCTGCATTCATAACGCGCACCGTTCTGAATGTCTGTGCGGCCGTGCACATTATACTTTCACTTTATAATTAGCGCCAATTTTGGAGGAAATTGCCTGAACGGTGTGTTCAATATTATTCTTAATGAAAAACACAAAAACAGAACAGTACAAATGACAAGCTCGCTTAAATGGGCGCTTTTACATTTAGCTTTGAAACCAAATCTTCCACCGTCATATTGTCAGCTCCTCACTCTCGTGATTGAAATCTGACTCCTGCTGCTGGTCTGTGCTCAGTTCAGTTTTTAATTGTAGCATCTGTTCTCTAATTGAACTAAATGATTTTTATTACTGTAAAAAATCAAAACGACAGTGGGAAAGTGATGTAACCGGTATAACACTGACTGTCACCGCAAGCCTAGATAACATATAGCAGCATGCGGTAAGGAACATTCTTCTGTTTATGATATATCATACAGCTATATCTATAACAAAAAAACATTTACAAGTCTTGACCAAGCCTAGACAAGTCAGTAAATTCAAGTAAAATCACAGGCTTTGCTTATCCCGTGCAAATGCAGCACACAAAATTCAGATGTGGGGAGGGGGGGGGATTTCTAAATCACACGAAAATACTAATCCCATGCGAATAGGGCTTAAGTCAAACAAGCTAGTGATCATCATGCATCAAACATTCACGTCCAACTGTTATTTGTGTTATCGACATATTTAACTAATCCCTTGTGAAAAAGAAGTGTGCTTAATTGTATTGAAAGTGTACTTTTTGTGTACTTCAAACCAAAGGCCACTTAAGTGTACTTAAGAGAATACACTTTCATGACAATATTTCTAAACACACTTAAGTGCACTTTTTAAAAATGCACTTTGTAATCATATTAAACAAATAATTTTGATTTTATGTTTTAAATAAGTACACTATTTTGATGTATTGACTAATATACTAAAGCACATGGAAAATAATTGATTTTAATTTCAACTTAAGTGTGTTGTCCAAAATTACATTTGTTAATGTATTTTAAATGTGTTTAGTCTATAATATATACTGGGTGCATTAATACACTTGAAATGTATTTTTCATCTAAACTTCAATACACTTGCTTATACAGTGTACTCCAGTACAACTTATTGGTGAAATTATCATCACCAGCTCCTGCTCTATGAACTCAACTACAAGTGTCTGTTTTCTACATAATATTTGACATAAAGTGTAATTTATGAGGAACACTGTATTTGTACTTAATGTAATAGTAATGTAGCTACTGTACTTTACATCTGTATACAGAATACTTTCAATATCATTATGTTGTTCTACGTTAATTAAACACATTTAATTGCATTAATTGCAAGCAAAAGTTTAACAAATCTAAACAATTAATTTAATTTAAAATGCATTTAATTTTAATCAAACTACACTACAGTGTAAAAATGATTAACTTTTAGTTAGGTGAATGAGTAAAGCTCTGTGAACTTACAGACTAACTACACAATGAGTTAGAACAACTTCAACAGAAATGGAAAACCTGAAATAAATAACATTTAACCATGCACGAAATATCAACTTTTTGTTTAATGTGCATGCGCTAAAAATACTACGTCATGATGGCGCATGTAACGCAGCTGACGTGGAAGCAGATGAAGACGATGGTGAAGAGAACCCAAGTGCAGTTTATTTACAGTGTCCAAAGATCCAATACATGAAACATAAAGTATAAACAAAATCCAAAACATGAAACAAAACTTGACTATGAACAAACCTTGATTAAGGGACACATGGAACAGCATACATACTTCAATTACCAACCAAGAAACATGGCATACAAACAGGTTTAAATACAGGACTATAGGGATCACATGACAAAAACAACCAATGAGAACAAGGCACATGAAACAAGGGAACCAATCAGAATATGACACATAACTAAACCAACCAATAGGAACATAACACGAGACTAGGGAAGCACATGACATGATCACATGATGGGGAGGGAATCACATGACAGGACCAGGAACTGAAACATGACTATGAAATTACAAAATAAAAGACAAAAAACATAAACGTGAAACAAAACCCAAAACCAACCGTGACAGCGCAATACTTCACCAGAGTTTGAAAAATGCACTACCCACCATGTTTCTGTAATCGCGATGCGCGAGGAAACTGAAACGGATCAAACAAGAAGAGAACAAAGGGGCGCCACATTTGGATGATTACAGATGAGACGTTATGTGCTGCAAATAATGAGTCAAGTAAGTATCTTGATATATGCTTTCTTTAGTTTTCACTATAACATGGCTCTTATTGCGGTTAAGAGTGTATTTAGTTTAATCACAGATAGTATAGACGTAATATGGACGCAGGAGGTGAATTAATGTTTCCTATAATTTATCTATGATTGCATTATAATAATTTTTAATATATCGGAATGTGATCACGTTTGTGGGCGTTCGAGGAATTTGAAAATACAATATTTTAATTAAACTCTGACTTTTTGAAACTAAATGACTTAAAGTTAAATGTGCTGATCGAAATTCAAAGATCCGGTCTTGTAACATTCAAAGACATTTATATAAATGTAATCCATATAATCGATATTATAACCACCACTAATATTCAGTATATCACCACCTCTAGAAATAATTCTTGTAATGTATTTTTTTCCCTTTTCTTTTTGTATTTGAAGAGTGAGATTACTATTATACAGTTACTATTTGTGTTTGTAATATGTAATATTTTGTGCTTATCCGGAGTTATTCATTTTGTAGGATCAGCAGATTTGTTATTGGCGATCCAATGCAAGCTGTGTGGAATCACAGAGCCGTATTGATGAGGTGATGTTAGAAGCTTTGTCATGAATTCTTGCCCAGCCCGCACACCCTGATCACACAGTACAAGATAAAACACTACTATCAATTCACTAACTATCCTTATAGCTTTTAAACACTTTGAATCTTTTCCATTTGCTAGTAATAAATTCCCACCTGTGCATTTACAGATCCCCCTAATCATCATATATTTTACAGGTAACAAACCAAAGGAAGAGGGCAACATTGCTGTGCCAGCTGTGGTAAAAACAGGAATATCCTTCATGGAGATGGTGCGTGGTAAGCTAAAACTTGCAATGCGAGATGAGCAAAAATTGAACAATACTTTTCTCAATTTGCATGGGTCTTGGGTTATTTATCTAGACTTGTGTAATCGATAATGTTTAATTCCCTGTAAAGTATAGGAATAAAAACGTTTATAAAAAAATGTTCTCTATTTTTAAAGCCCAGTGTCAGTGAAGATGGTGTGGTCAGTGGAATCCTGGTGTGGTCAGTCAAGTCAAGTCACCTTTATTTATATAGCGCTTTTTACAATGCCGATTGTTTCAAAGCAGCTTCACAGTGTTAAACAGGAAAATAATGCAACAGAATTTGATTCGGCTGTACAGCCGCTCTGGAGAAAACAGTGATGTCATCCAGCTAATTTCAGTTATCATATAGTGTCAATGCGGGCGGATCAGTAATATAGTTGAATATTTAGTGTCCCCAACTGAGCAAGCCAAAAGCCAAAGGCGACGGTGGCAAGGAACCAAAACTCCTTCAGGGCCAGAATGGAGAAAAAAACCCTGGGAGAAACCAGGCTCAGTCGGGGTGCCAGTTCTCCTCTGGCCGACGAACAAATAGTGTATGATTATGATGCTGGCAACATTACAGGTCAGAAGTCATATTAGATCAATAGATATTCGTACGATTATTCGAAAGATCGGAGTCGTCACGCCGGAGATGGGTTTAATGAGGATGTCGTGTCTATACGGCATTTACGGGGGGAGTTTAATTGACACGGTCTCTGCAGACATTACAGGGAGACATAAACAGAGAGACTAACATTAGCGTAGATGCCGTTCTTCTTATGATGTAACGAGTACATCAGGTGTTATGGGATGTGTTCCCAGTTCCGGCTGACCTAGTTAATGCAGCCTAAAACAATTATTTAAATAATTTGAATAATATAAATTGATAATGTTCTATGTGTATGCCATAGTAAAGAGATGTATTTTTAGTCTAGATTTAAAGTGACAGAGTGTGTCTGCTTCCCGAACAATGCTAGGAAGACTGTTCCAGAGTTTAGGTGCTAAATAGGAAAAGGATCGACCGCCTGCAGTTGATTTTGATATTCTAGGTATTATCAACTGGACAGAATTTTGAGACCGCAATAGACGTGATGGAGTATAATGCGTTAAGAGCTCGCTCAAGTACTGGGGAGCTAAACCATTTAGTGCTTTGTAAGTAATTAGCAAGATTTTAAAATTTATACGATGATTAATAGGGAGCCAGTGCAGTGTTGACAGAACCGGGCTAACGTGGTCATACTTCCTGGTTCTAGTAAGAACTCTAGCTGCTGCGTTTTGGTCCAGCTGCAGTTTATTTATTAAGCGTGCAGGGCAACCACCCAGTAGAGCATTACAATAATCTAACCTTGAGGTCATGAACGCATGAACTAACTGTTCAGTTTCAATTTTGCATTGAAAGCATGTGCCGTAATTTAGATATATTTTTAAGATGGTAGAATGCAGTTTTACAGATGCTAGAAACGTGGCTTTCAAGTGAAAAATTGGTATCAAAGAGCACACCCAGGTTCCTAACGGACGACGGGGACTTGACAGAGCAGCCATCAAGTGTTAGACAGTATTCTAGGTTACTACTTGTGGAGTTTTTTTGTCCAATAGTTAAAAATTCAGTTTTTTTCTGAATTAAGTTGCAGGAAATTAATAGTCATTCAATTTTTTTATATCAGTTATGCATTCCTTTAATCTTGTGAATTGGTAAGTTTCGTCAGGGAGTGAAGAAATATAGAGCTGAGTATCGTCAGCATAACAATGAAAACTAACGCCATGCTTCCTAATGATAGCTCCCAGTGGTAGCATGTACAGGGTGAAAAGCAACGGTCCTAGCACTGAGCCTTGCGGTACTCCATACTGAACGGTATCGGTGTGACATCTCTTCATTTACTGCTACAAACTGATAACGGTCAGATAAGTATGATTTAAACCATGCCAATGCAATTCCAGTAATGCCAACATAATTTTTGAGTCTTTTCAAAAGAATGTTGTGGTCGATAGTATTGAATGCAGCGCTAAGATCGAGTAACACTAATAGAGATATACAACCACGGTTGGATGATAAGAGCAAATCATTTGTAACTCTAATGAGAGCAGTCTCAGTACTATGATATGGTCTAAATCCTGACTGGAAATCCTCACAGGTACCATTTCTTTCTAAAAAGGAGCGTAGTTGTGAGGACACTGCCTTTTCTAGTATTTTTGACAGAAAGGGTAGATTTGAGATTGGCCTGTAATTGACTAATTCTGTAGGATCAAGTTGCGTTTTTTTAATAAGTGGTTTAATAATAGCTAACTTAAAAGTTTTCGGTACATATCCTAATGACAAAGATGAATTCATGATATTAAGAAGAGGATCTATGACCTCTGGAAGCATCTCTTTTAGTACCTTAGTCGGTATAGGTCGAGCATACATGTTGTTGATTTTGATGATTTAACGAGTTTAGCCAATTCTTCTTCTCCTATAGCAGTGAATGAGTGGAATTTTTCACTACAATGCACTGTCTGATGCGATATTGTAGTAGATGGTTGCATAGTTATAATTTTCTTCCTAATATTATCAATCTTGCACATAAAGAAGTTCATAAAGTCATTACTGCTGTGCTGTTTGCAAACGTCAGAAGTTTAAACTTTATTTCTTGTTAATTTACCCACTGTTTCAAATAAATACCTAGGGTTGTGTTTTTTTTTTTCTTTCTGGCTGCTGTTTTAAGGGCCCGGGTGTGCTCGTTATACCACGGCGTTGGACTATTTTCTTTAATCTTCTTTAAGCGCAGAGGAGCAACTGTGTCTAAAGTGCTGGAAAAGAGAGAGTCAGTAGTTTCTGTTGCAACATCAAGTTCCTCTATGCTATCTGGGATGCTGAGGAGATGGAACTGAGGAAGATTATTTACAAAGCAATCTTTAGTGGCAGCGGTGATAGTCCTGCCATATTTGAAACAACGGGACCGTTTTGCAGCCTTTGCTACATGATACTAGATAATGATCTGAGATGTCATCGCTCTGCTGCAGAATTTCAATGGCATCAACATTTATTCCATGTGACGGTATTAGGTCTAAAGTATGATTACAGCGATGAGTGGGTCCTTACATGTGTTGCCTTACTCCAATAGAGTTTAGAATGTCTCTAAATGCCAATCCCAATGCGTCTTTTTCATTATCTACATGGATATTAAAGTTACCAACAATTACTACTTTATCTGCAGCCAGTACTAACTCTGATAGAAAATCACCAAATTCTTTGATAAAGTCTGTATGGTGCCCTGGTGGCCTGTATACAGTAGCCAGCACAAATGTCAAACGGGATTTATCATTTATACTACATAACGTTACGTAAAGCACCAAAACTTCAAAGGAATTATATTTGAAACTAGACTTCTGAGTAGTACTGAAGATATTATTATAAATTACAGCAACCCCTCCCCCTTTGCCTTTCAGACGCGGCTCGTGTTTATAACAATAATTTTGAGGGGTGGACTCATTTAAAGTAATGTAATCGTCAGGTTTTAGCCAGGTTTCTGTCAAACACAGCACATCTAGGTTATGATCTGTAATCATATCATTAACAATAAGCGCTTTTGAGGAAAGGGATCGAATATTCATCAACCCGAGCTTTATCATTTGATCATCTGTATTATATCTGTTTTTTATTTGTTGAACATCAATTAAATTTTTTCCCTTAAATGGGTTCGAGAGTTTTTTGTATTTACTAATTCTGGGAACAGACACAGTCTCTATGTGATAATATATAGGTGAAAGAGTCTCTATGTGTTGGGATTTATCTGACTTCTGTGACGTAAGACAGCCAGCAGACGGTCGGTTAAGCCATTCCATCTGCTTCCTGACCTGGGCCCCAGTTAGTCAAGGTTTAGCTCTAAGACTATGTGCCAAATTACTAGAGAGAAGAGCGGCACCATCCCAGGAAGGATGGATACCATCTTTTTTCAACAGGTCAGGTCTGCCCCAAAAGCTTTTCCAATTGTCTACGAACCCTATGTTATTCTGCGGACACCACTTAGACAACCAGCCATTGTGTGATGATAGTCTGCTAAGTATCTCATCACTCCTTCTAACGGGGAGGGGACCAGAGCAAAAAACTTTAGCTGCCATCGTACTTGCGAGTTCACACACCTCTTCAATGTTAATTTTGTTGATCTCCGACTGGCGAAGTCGAACATCATTAGTGCCGACGTTAATAATAATCTTAGAGAATTTACGATTAGCATTAGCCAGCACTTTTAAATTTGCTTTGATGTCAGGCGCTCTGGCTCCTGGTAAACATGTGACTATGGTGGCTGGTGTCTCTATTTTCACGTTCCGTGTAATAGAATCGCCAATAACTAGGGCACTTTCAACAGGATTCTCAGTGGGTGCGTCACTGAGTGGGGAGAATCTGTTTTATGTTCTAATCGGAATGGAAGAGTGTTTTTTTGATACGCGACTTGATACTGCCATCTCACAGTCACCCAGTTGCCCTGCTGCACGGGCTCTACAGCCAGAACCGAACAATGTACAGACTTTACTAAGCTATTCGCATCCAAAGCAGTGTCTAAAGCTGTTACATTCTCACTACTCTCAGATAAAGTCTGGATGCGTGTCTCTAATTGTGAAATCTTCTCTGTCAGCCTGACTATCTCCCTGCATTTATCACATATGAAGCCCTCTTTGCCAACAGAGAAGGTAATGCTAATCCTGTAACAGGCAGTGCAAGTGACAATAACAGGAGAAGATGACATGGCTTACCGTGTTTTTTGACTAATCCAACTCACCACAGTTGTTTGATGGACTCGAAAAAGGCGCGCAAGAGAGAAACAGGAGACCCGGATGGCAGGCTAACAGGCTAGCGAAATGCTAACGTGTTGTGATTGTGATTTGGATTAAAAGCTAGCGATGTCAGATTTAATGTGATAGGCAGTAAGTAGACAATATTTGTTTCTGAGTAAGTTATGTTTAGCAGTATAAACAACAAGGAATTATATCCAATAGAGATTCAAAAACGAAGCTGTACGGAGCTAACAGATGCAAACACCCAGCAGCGAGGCAGACCTAATATTGTGTTGGTCCCTGTTTTGCTGCCAAAACAGCCCTGACCCATCGAGGCATGGACTCCACTAGACCCCTGAAGGTGTGCTGTGGTATTTGGCACCAAGATGTTACAGCAGATCCTTTAAGTCCTGTAAGTTGTGAGGTGGGGCCTACATGGATTGGACTTGTTTGTTCAGCACATCCCACAGATGTTTGATTGGATTGAGATCTGGGGAATTTGGAGGCCAAGTCAACACCTCAAACTCGTTGTTGTGCTCCTCAAACCATTCCTGAACCATTTTTGCTTTGTGGCAGGGCGCATTATCCTGCTGAAAGAGGCCACAGCCACCAGGGAATACCGTTTCCATGAAAGGGTGTACATGGTCTGCAACAATGCTTAGGTAGGTGGTACGTGTCAAAGTAACATCCACATGGATGGCAGGACCCAAGGTTTCCCAGCTGAACATCGCCCAAAGCATCACACTGCCTCTGCCAGCTTGCCTTCTTCCCATAGTGCATCCTGGTGCCATGTGTTCCTCAGGTAAGCGATACACACGCACCCGGCCATCCACGTGATGTAAAAGGAAACGTGATTCATCAGACCAGGCCACCTTCTTCCATTGCTCCGTGGTCCAGTTCTGATGCTCACGTGTCCACTGTTGGTGCTTTCGGCGGTGGACAGGGGTCAGCAAGGGCACTTTGACTGGTCTGCGGCTATGCAGCCCCATCCGCAACAAACTGTGATGCACTGTGTATTCTGACACCTTTCTATCAGAACCAGCATTAACTTCTTGAGCAATTTGAGCTACAGTAACTCGTCTGTTTGATCGGACCACATGAGCCAGCCTTCGCTCCCCACGTGCATCAATGAACCTTGGCTGCCCATGACCCTTTCGCTGGTTCACCACTGTTCCTTCCTTGGACCACTTTTGATAGATACTGAGCACTGCAGACCGGGAACACCCCACAAGAGCTGCAGTTTTGGAGATGCTCTGACCCAGTCGTCTAGCCATCACAATTTGGCCCTTGTCAAACTCGCTCAAATCCTTTCGGTTGCCCATTTTTCCTGCTTCTAACACATCTACTTTGAGGACAAAACTTGCTGCCTAGTATATCCCACCCACTAACAGGTGCCGTGATGAAGAGATAATCAGTCTTATTCACATCACCTGTCAGTGGTCATAATGTTATGCCTGATCAGTGTCACTTATAACAGGAAGATCTATAAATTATATGATGAATAGTTTACACTTTAGATTAGGGGATGCAGAAAGTGTTGTAAATGACTTGTATAACCGTACATGTAATTTATAGATTTAGTCAAATTCAGTATAACAAACAGGTTAGCTTACATAGTTTACTTTTTTGAAGTGGTGAATGAAGTTTGAGGTTGTGATGGTCATGTCTGATATCACTTGCCAGTTATTATGCATAAAGCAAGTCTCCTTTTATGAATATGGTCCATTTCGAAGAGTTTATATCCAAAAGAAATGATGTTGGGAGATTTTCTTCTACCCTCTGAATTTCTTTTATAACTGTTTTAGTTTTCCTTACTTTTATTTTGTGATTATTGTAATTCCCTTTTCTGTGTAAAGCACTTTGAATTACCATAGTGTATGAAATGTGCTATATAAATAAACTGTATGTTTTTTCTGTGCTCGTGCAGTGTCACACAATCGCGTAGACTCTGATCACTGGTGCCGGTGGTTTTGTTCATCAATTGCGATGATATAAAAATTACTTTAATTACTTTAGTTGTTATAAAGTCAATCTCAGAATCTCATAAAGTCTCAAGACCTTAAATTTGTGAACTCAATGCATTCAAATTTTCACTTGAGAGGGCATTCACGTCCAATTTTTAATATAGGAGACTAGTATTGACGATAATTCCATTAGTACGTGAAGGCAGCATTATAGACAACTTTTATGTTGCAGAGAAATGTGGAGAAATAACTGGTTTGATGTAATTAAACAAACAACAACAAAAAAACCTCCATGTTAAATTTAAAAACTCAAATTGAAGGAATTGTTTCATATATTTACAAATAACTTGTTGTTTTGTTGTTGTTTCCAGTCTCTTTTAATTTTGGTATTTCTTTGAGTAAGCGTCCAATCCAAGAATAATTCAATAATCTTCATATGAATAATTTAATAAAGCACAAATCTTGTGGCATTTCACAGCAACACTAGTTTATTAGTTCATTAACTACACATGATTTCATGATTTACATTTTTGGATCTGAAGAAAACATTTGCTCACTGTGACACAGAACAACACTTTTTAATATGAGTCACTAGATTATTTGATTGGCTGAAACTCATCCCACACTGAGTACAGTGGTACGGCTTCTCTCCAGTATGAACTCGCTCATGTGATTTCAGGTTTCCAGAATTAGTAAAACTCTTGTCACAATATGAGCACTTGTAAGGTCTTTCTCCAGTATGAGTTCTTTGGTGCTTTTTCAGATGGTCATCTCTAGTAAAGCTCTTCCCACAGTCACAACACACATAATCTCTCACTTCATCATGTGTTTTCTGGTGCAGTTTAAGACTGTACAGCCTTGAAAAACTCTTTCCACAGAGAGAACACACATGAGGCTTCTCATCTGAATGAACTTTAAGGTGTTGTTTTAGATGTGATGATGAAATAAACTCTTTACCACACTGATCACACTTGAATGGTTTTTCTCCAGAGTGAATGTGCAGATGATAATTGAGATCAGATAAATATGTGTAACTCTTTCCACACTGAGTGCATGTATATGGTTTCTCTCCAGTGTGAATTCTCATGTGTGTATTAAGGCTTCCTTTACGTGTGAAACTCTTTCCACACTGAGTGCAGGTGTGCTGCTTTTTGGCTTTTGTTCTTTGAGTTTTAAAGGTATGATGTTCCTCCTCCACTTCATTCAGTTCTTGTCTTTGTTGTTTCACTTCCACCTGGTCTAAAATACACATCAAGTTAGATTTAATAGCAGAAAGCAACAGAGATCAGGTTTCAGATCTTTCATGTGGCAAAGTTTTATGTTATGTCATTCAATTTTTAATATAGTTAACAATATGCTTGACAACTGCTATATACAAGATTATGATAATTTAGATGCATTTCTCTATCATTTATCATCCATATACTGCTTGTTAATTTACATCTACCAAAGCAGTCAACAATGAAGAATCAAGAATGAACACCAACCTGTTTGTTCCTCATTATCTTCATGTTTTCTTCTGGATGGTTCTGGATCACTCATGTCTTCAATCTCCTCTTTAATAAACTCCATCTTTAACAGTCACACAGATTTCAGCTGCTACACCTGGAGTTTGTCCTTCTCTTGTAGGATGATGTGAATATTCCCAGTATTTATTGGTGAATTGTTGTGGGAGGGGCTTCACTGCAGGTGTGAACTGTGATCACTGTGTTTTGACTCAATCTGCATTTAAAAAGTACAGGTCATAATGTTTAACTGAGCTGCTGAAAAGCCAAAAGTTCCCTGTTTTCACCTCATTCATTATGGTGATGTCTGAGATCTTCTGTAAATAGGCACATTAAGCACATTTTATTGGTGTCAACAGGCTGAAACAAACTAGAGGACCATCACCTTTGAAATTTCCCTTCAGTTCTTGTTTTTACTCTTTCACTTCCATTGAGTCTGAAATAAAACATTGAGTATTTAAAATCAGTTCAAGAGGATAAATGTGAAGATTCAAGTGAACCCTGATTTAATAACAGAAAACAAGAGATCATGTGTCTGTCTATCAAATATCAGATTTATGATGAGCCAAAGGTTAGTTCTGTCATTCTCTCAAAATGTGAATGAGAACTGCTGTACAAGATTATGATCTAAGTGCATGTCATATATCTCTAGACTATTTGGTTATTTTTCACAGCTCTTATGATTGTTATCTAACAATATATGAACTAAGTCAAACAAACTAGTGATCATCATGCACGAAACAATTCATAAATATGTAGATTTAGAAACATTCACATCCGACTGTTATTTGTGTTATCAACATATTTAACTAACCTTACACATCTATTCAATAAAAATTTGACTGAATCCATTATATGACGTTAGTTACGTGTTTCTTTACCTTTTGTAGTACGTCCGTTCTCTCATCTATCTTCACTTTGGCCGTTTCTCAACACCAAGTACGCGAACTTGTGACTTGCGTCCTTGGTAGTTCAAACTTGCCAAGTTCGACTCGGGAGAACAAACTCCCGAGGACAGGAGGACACAAGTCCGGTACTCTGCTAATGGAACAGCAGCGTTCTTGATAGCGTCACTCAGCTCGCTGTCACTCCGGTTATCTCTCTATGTAGCTATATTTTAGGCTACAATAAAACGAAATATGTCATAAAACACCAGTCTCTGCCTCTTTTTTTAATTAAAAAAAATCTTAAACATATTAATAGCCACACAAATGTGGTTCAGGCAACGCATACCTTGATTATCTTCAATGCATGTATATTTATAACAAAACGAAATATAAAACACAACCCTGCCTCTTTTCATTTACATAATTTTTTTTTTAACATATTATTATGTGGTTTAGGCAATAAGTGTGCATATGATTATCACTGTAATAAAATTAAATATGACATAAAACACAACCCAGTCTCTTTTTGTTAAATGTCAGTTTATGTGTGATCAATAATAGCCATTATACAAGTATAAGTAAAAGGTATAAGAAGCTATACAATAAATATAGCAAACAATTCAGTCAAACATACAAAGTCAGCGCTAGTAGGCTACAACTCTGTTAAGTTAAATATCCTAAAAATATAAAGTTATGAAACTTCACTTTGCCCTTACCCAAAACGATTTGTCAGGGAATAAATTATAGATGAGACCAAAGATCGGCCGTGAGATCTACACAAGACAAATTGTATCTCGTTTAACCATGTAACCTGGGTGAATTTGATTTAATTGAAGGTAGTGTAAGTAAAGTAGTTAATATGTATGCTGTGTTTAATGCAATACATGAATCCATATATATTGACTGTTTCTTTAAAAGTCTGTTTTCATTTTGGTTTGGTTGAAAGGCACTTGCAGGAAAATGTGATTTTTGCAAGCATGTTTGATCATTTCTTTTGTTATTGGATAAGGGATTGCAAAACCCACCTTCTAGAAAGGTATTTGTGACAGCGGTTGGCTGTTGTGGGAAAGGAGAATATGACATGTGAATCAGTAGTTGAAACAGAGAAATCCAGATCGGATTGACGTGATCTATTGTCGTTTGTTTACTAACTAACTGTTAGTAAGTGATGTGTGGCTACTGGTGGGGATTATGGTGTGAAAGACAGTTTAGTTGAGTTTGATGTGATTGTGAAGAGAAGACAGCATTCATCTATTTTGCCGCGATGGTCGGGACATGTGATCGAATGCAAGATGCGCATCTCCAGGGAATAGACTGGAGTTTAGTTTAGTTTAGCGCTGCAGTTCTGAGGCGCAAATCGTTCTAAAGAGATAGCGATCATAAAGCATGATGAAGAATCAGATAGCGCTCTGAATCACCGTGAGGTTCAGAGTTCCTCTGGCTACGTGGGACACAGAGCTGCGGACAACTTCACAAGAGGAGCAAAGAGAGTCACACCCTCATTTGCCGAGCTCAATGGACAGCTTCGGGATTTTCAGGTATTTGAGTTCATTTTATTTTGCTCTCAGGGGTGAAGGGGCCAATTTTGAGTTTGCTTTAATGGCCACAACGCACACAAGCAACGCTACAGGCCTGCAATGCGGGGGAAAAGCGTGCGCATGAGACTGTGTGTGAGAGAGAATGTGTGTGGGCCTACAATTATTTTATTCAAATTTTGGTTCATCTGAGTAAGAGGATCCTTTTGTTATCTGTTGATTGCAAGGGTTAGTTATGTAGTTAAACACCAAAACTACATACTTGATTTGCTATTTGCAATATTCCAGTGATTTATTTGTTATATTGAGTGACATTTGCACTGGGGAAGTTTTCCTGAGACCCTTGGGAAATTGTAATTCTTCTGATTTGCATATTCTTATTTTATTCTATATTTAACTGACTTTGGTTTTCAATAAAATGTTGTAATTGTTTATTGGGAAAATAAGGACTAATTTCCTTATTTAAATTTTGTATCTAAAGTAGCCGTAGTGGTGTTATTAAATACTTATTTGAGTGTAATATTTTCTGTGCCCCATATCAGTAAGAGGTTATAGAATTGTGAGTTGGGGTTTAAAAGGAGTTCCCATAATTAGTCGAGAGACACAAAATAAAAGAACCCGCGTGTTCACTCTAAAGAGCTCGATAAAGGGAAAATCTGTCTGAGTAGGGTGTTACACGTCTCCCTGAAGGATTGGTGGGTCCTACCTCTACATTGTCCCTGAAGCTTAATGGACATCCTTGTAGAGCTCTCTTGGATAGTGGATCCCAAGTCACTATTGTATTTGACTCTTGGTATTTTAAATACTTGTCTGATGTTCCAATTCGATCACTTCACGGACTATCTATATGGGGACTAAGTTCATCTGATTATCCTTACAAGGGATATATTGTATTGGATGCCTCCTTCCCCACTAGTGCTAAAGTGGAGGAAACCATTTCCATTCTAGCATTGGTCTGTCCAGAGCCCCAAGGACCCCAGTCAGTCCCGGTGATAATTGGGACAAATGCCAGTTTTTTCACAAGGTTGGCTGCACTAACAGAAGAGACAGTGCCTTCAAAAAGGGAACTCCAAGCTATATGTCAAGTAGAGTGTGAGAAGCCCTTACAAAAGGACATCTTCCTGGTGGAAACTTCGGCAGAGGATCAGCTGCCTTCAGGATTGTTCATTCCTCCTGTGGTTTTACCCTTAACAGAGGCAAATTTCAATTAACTGCGAGTACCAATACACAATGAGACCTCTAGAGACATTTCTCTTCAACCTGGGACTGTAATTGCACAAGTGTATTCGACCGATACGGTTGCTGTTGCCCAAGGGAGTAAAAATATTCCTACCACCATTAATCCAGAATTGTTTAATTTTGGAAACTCCAGTGTTCCTGAAGAATAGAAAAAAAGGTTACGTCAGAAACTGTCAGACAAAGGAAATGTGTTCTCTTTGGAGGAATGGGACATAGGACTTGCCAAAGGGGTTGAACATCACATTAAACTGCGTGATCCCAAACCTTTTAGAGAAAGGTCTCACCTGCAGACATTGAGGACGTTTGAAGGCACATAAAAGACCTACTTGCAGCAGGTATTATTACAGAATCGAGAAGCCCTTACGCATCACCCATTGTTATTGCTCGCAAGAAGAATGGGGCTGTGAGGATGTGTATTGATTACAGGACACTTAACCAACAAACTATTCCAGACCAGTACACCACCCCAAGGATCGATGATGCCCTTGATTGTCTTGATGGCAGCAAATGGTTCTCCGTCCTTGACCTTCGCAGTGGGCACTACCAGGTAAAGATGGCAGAAGAAAGCAAAGAAAAGACCGCATTCATTTGTCCGCTGGGGTTCTATCAATTTGAGCGCATGCCGCAGGGAATCACAGGAGCTCCAGCGACGTTCCAGCGGTTAATGGAAAGAGCGGTAGGGGACATGCATCTGCTGCAGGTCATAATATATTTGGCCGACATTATTGTGTTTGGGCGAACTCTGGAAGAGCATGAAGAGCGACTCCTGAAGGTACTAGATGGCTTGGAAGAGAATGGATTGAAAGTTTCAATTGATAAATGTCAGTTCTGCCAGACACAAGTTAAGTATGTGGGGCATATTGTTTCCGCAGATGGGATATCGCCTGATCCTGAGAAAGTGGAAGCCATTACCAGATGGAAGATGCCGACAGACCTGAAAACCTTACGGTCTTTTCTGGGGTTCTGTGGGTTTTACCGCAGGTTCATTAAAAACTATTCTGCCATTGTGAGACCCCTGACAGTGCTGACAAAAGGTTACTTACCCACCAAAGGGAAACAGAAGGGCACTTCTGAAGGGAAGACGTATTTCAGAGAAACTGAGCCGTTTGGAGAGCGTTGGGACAGAGAGTGCACAGATGCATTTAACAACATCATACATTGTCTCACCCATGCTCCAGTCTTGGCTTTTGCTGACCCTGACAAACCCTATGTCCTCCATGTGGATGCCAGCTCAAGGGGATTAGGGGCTGTTCTGAATCTGAAGGACTTAGGCCTATAGCCTATGCCAGTAGAAAGCTGAATGCTGCTGAAAAGCGCTATCCAATTCACCAACTGGAATTTCTTGCGCTGAAATGGGCTGTAGTGGACAAATTCCATGATTATCTGTATGGCGCTAAATTCACTGTGCGAACAGACAATAATCCCCTAACATATGTTTTGACGAGCGCTAGGTTGAACGCAACTGGACATAGATGGTTAGCTGCCTTGGCTACCTATGACTTCAGTTTACAGTATAAACCAGGCAGGCATAACATGGATGCTGACGTGTTATCACGATACCCAACGAGTGCAATTGATTCAGATGAGTGAAAAGAAGTACCAGAGTCAGCTGTGAAAGCTGTGTGTCAAATGACCAGTTGTTCAGAGACTTCTGCCAGGTTGATTGATCAATTAGGGGTCCTTCCACAGATCATTCCACAGCTATATGCATGTCCTGTTCAGCTTGACCTTGAGCAGATGGCTGGAGCCACATCGGAGGATCTGAGGTATGCTCAAGACAAAGATACAGTCATTGGTCTTGTGAAAAAAACAGTAGAGTCAGGAAGTATACTTTCCATGCCGAAAAATTCAGATCCAAATGTGGTATTGATGCAGAGGCAAGGAAAAAAACTAATGATCAAAAACTAACTCCTCTATAGAGTGACTGCAGATGAAGAGGGTAAGGACAAATCACAGTTGGTGTTGCCTATTAAATACCACTTGCAAGTGATGAAGTCTCTGCACGATGATAGTGGACATCTTGGAGTGGAAAAAACAACTAAACTCATTAAAGATAGGTTGTACTGGCCTAAAATGAAAAAGGACATTGAGTTGTATGTGAAAAATTGTGGCAGGTGTATTGCCAGAAAGACCTTGCCTCAGAGATTTTCCCCATTAAATCAAATCACTAGCAACGGGCCTTTAGATTTGGTGTGCATTGACTTTCTTTCAATTGAGCCTGACTCAAGGGGAATTGCAAATGTTCTGATTGTAACTGATCATTTTACCAGATATGCCCAGGCGTTCCCTATAAAAGATCAGAAGGCCCTAACTGTTGCTAAAGTTCTATGGGAAAAGTTCTTTGTGCATTATGGTTTACCGGCCAGAATACACTCAGATCAAGGAAGGGACTTTGAAAGTCGTCTGATTAAAGAACTGTTCAGCATGCTGGGTATTCGAAAGTCCCGCACCTCCCCTTACCACCCACAGGGTGATCCTCAGCCTGAAAGGTTTAACAGGACACTGCTGTCCATGTTAGGTACCCTTGATTCAGCCCAAAAGAACCGTTGGAGCCAGCATATCAGTCAGTTGGTGCACGCATACAGCTGCACCAAAAATGAGGCAACTGGCTACTCCCCATATTACCTCTTGTTTGGTAGAGAGACGAGATTGCCAGTAGATGTGTGCTTTGGCCTGTCCCTAGATGAGGAAGGAGAAAAAACCCACTTGCAGTATGTCCAAAGAATGAAAGACGAACTGAAAAAAGCATACCAGTTGGCTGCAGAAAGATCTCTGAAAAGCCATCAGAGAAATACACGGTACTATGACCAAAAAGTGAAACATCAACACTTGGAAAAGGGCGATCGAGTTCTCATTAGGAATCTTGCTCTGACAGGAAAGCACAAATTGCAGGATAAATGGAAATCTTCACCCTATATTGTGCTAGAGCAACTAGGGAACTTACCGGTGTACAAACTAAAACCAGAGACAGGAATGGGAGGTGTGAAAACACTACATAGGGATCATTTACTGCACATTGGAGATAATGTGAGACTTCAGGTCCCAGATACAGAAAAGGAAGTGGTAAAACCCCCAGTAACTCGAGCAAAAACTGCCAAGAAAGAGCAGATAAGGAGAGGAAAAGAAACGGGCAAAGAAATTCCAAGTTTGGATCTTTCCTCTGAAGATGATGATGAGAATGGGTACTATCAGGATTACCCTGACTGGGTTAGTACATTGACTAAGCCATTGTCTTTAGATTTACCTGAGCCTGTAGTAGTAGAGGAGGAAGTGGTAGACTGTGGTACTGCAAATGATCATCCTGATGGAAGAAAATCCAAGAACAGAGATGGACGAGAATTCACAGAACACAGAGAGAACACACGAGGCTTCTCATCTGAATGAACTGTCAGGCGTTGTTTTAGATTTGATGATGAAATAAACTCTTTACCACACTTATCACAGTTAAATGTTTTTTTCTCCAGAGTGAATGCGCAGATGATACTTGAAATCATTTACACGTGTAACTCTTTCCACACTGAGTGCATGTATACGGTTTCTCTCCAGTGTGAATTCTCATGTGTTTGTCAAGGTCTCCTTTTTGTGCGTAACTTTTTCCACACTGAGTGCATGTATACGGTTTCTCTCCAGTGTGAACTCTCATGTGTGTGTTAAGGTTTCCTTTATATGGGAAACTCTTTCCACACTGAGTGCAGGTGTGCAGCTTTTTGGCTCTTGTTCTTTGAGTTTTAAAGTTCATTTCATTCAGTTCTTGTCTTTGCTGTTTCACTTCCACCTGGTCTAAAATACACATCAAGTTAGAATCAGTTCAAGTGAACCCTGATTTAACAACAGAAAGCAACAGAGATCAGGTATCAGATCTTTCATGTGGCAAACTTTTATCCTGTCATTCAATTTTTAATATAGTAACAATATGCTTGACACGTACTATATACAAGGTTATGATAATTTATCATCCATATACTGCTTATTCATTCACATCTACCAAAGCAGTCAACAATGAAGAATCAAGAATGGACACCAACCTGTTTGTTCCTCAGTATCTTCATGTTTTATTCTGGATGGTTCTGGATCACTCATGTCTTCAATCTCCTCTTTAATAAACTCCATCTTTAACAGTCACACAGATTTCAGCTGCTACACCTGGAGTTTGTCCTTCTCTTGTAGGATGATGTGAATATTCTCAGTATTTATTGGTGAATTGTTGTGGGAGGGGCTTCACTGCAGGTGTGAACTGTGATCACTGTGTTTTTATTCAATCTAGATTTAAAAAGTACAGGCCATAATGTTTAACTGAGCTGCTGAAAAGCCAAAAGTTCCCTGTTTTCACCTCATTCATTATGGTGATGTCTGAGATCTTCTGTAAATTGGCACATTAAGCACATTTTATTGGTGTCGACAGGCTGAAACAAACTACAGGATCATCACCTCTGAAATTTCCCTTCAGTTCTTGTCTTTACTTTTTCACTTCCATTGAGTCTGAAATAAAACATTGAGTATTTAAAACCAGTTCAAGGAGGATAACTGTGAAGATTCAAGTGAACCCTGCTTTAATAACAGAAAACAAGTGAGATCATGTGTTTTGTCTATCAAATATTAGATTTTTGATGTAGCAAAGGTTAGTTCTGTCATTGTCTTGTGTAACCGGTCCCACATGATGGGACGTTGACTCTGTGTTGTGTGTGCGTAGAACAAATGGACACCGAACTTCTATGTCTGGTCTGTGGCTGGCTCTTTATTGTCTGACAAACGAACAATTAACATTAATAAACAGACATTCTGTTGCTTCTCTCAATAACTTCATCATATTTGGCTCTGTGAGCCACAAGACATTCTCATCTCAGCTTAGCGTGAACTGCATTTTATGTAAGAACATTTATAAAACTTGCTCAAGGTAGAAGAAGGCTAAAACAATAAACATATCAGAACAATGACAATTATACTTCGTCAATGACATATCTGGACAGACTAAGAATTTATATTAATAAACATGCGTTCTGTGGCTTCTCTCAATAATTTCATCATCTGTTGGAGAACAACAGCACATAAGTCATGCTAACACATTCAATATCACATTCACATATCAATATGCCTGTTTAGGGACTAATTACATGCTTGATTAGTGATATTAAAGTGTACTTTATTTGTATTATAAGTATACTTTTTTATGTTTAAGGACACTAAGGTGTTGGCGTTTAAGAACATTTTTAGAAATGGGTTAAAAGAACCCGTTTGTTCACAGATGCCAGGGGGGAAAATTCATTGGTCTCTGGCTCAATACATCGACCATGCGCTATTGTTGAGTGGCTCTGCTTTCACTGTGGGTTTTGCAGATGAGGAGCCCCGCAATCCCTCAGTGCACTCCACACCAGAATGTTTCCACACCCCAACCATCATGTCTGGATTTGTTCATGCCACGACTGCCCTGCCACAGCCTGTCCACGTCCAGAATCCATGTCCAGTATGTCACGGTGTATTTTGGTTTTGTTTCATGTTCATGTTCTTATTTTGTTATGTTCAATGTCATGTTTCCTGGTTTGTCATGTGATTCCATTGTGCCCTCATGTGATCATGTCATGTGCTTCCCTAGTCTCTTGTGTCATGTTGTCATTGGTTCATTGTCTTGATTATTCACAGATTAACGATCGATCTATCAACAAATTAAACTCACTCATACAGTCAAAAATGACTAAAACGTCATTCGAATTTGACAAATAATCAATTTTCTTGTTCCTAATAATCAACATAATGCAGGAGGAACTGTAATATGAACTGCAGCAGTGCTAAACTGTTTCAATGCATCATATAATTAACACAAACTATCTATGTATGAATCAAACTCACTAAGCAACATTTTATTATATCCATGTGGTTAATCGCTCCGGAATGCAATCCTGTCCGTCTTGCTTGCACTTGAGATGGTGACTTGAGCTCCACTGACAGTCTGTCTACTCCTATTGGTTGTTGCTCGCAAAATTCACTTCTCCTTTGCATAAAATTGACATTTCTGAAGTTTTGTTGCGTGTCTTGCGGCACTTGACACGCCTACATTCTGTCGTCAATGGTCACTGTCACCCGTGTGGCAAGAATTCGCCTGCGCTCCATTGAAATCAATGGGATCACGCTTTGTTGCTGCATGTCACTGGCGGTGTGAACAGGGCTTCAGACGAGTACCTGATTGGCAGCTGGCAGTGAGCAACAAAATCAGATTGGTCACAGACCAAGTTGAAGAGACATGGGGACATGGACCGCTCATGATTAGCCTCAGTGGCGTAACTTTAACCTAGTAATGACGGACCCCGGTGCAGCCACAAATATCATAACTATCTATAGGCCTACTGTAATTAAGACATTATCATATTCAAGAAATGTATTAAAAATAGAAAGACGCTTTTTCAGCCTTACTCAAAAGCCGTGGAAACAATTTATACAAAACAAAATTCACTTTAAAAGAAAGACTTTCTACAAAACAAAACTCAATGGTCAAAATCATGTCTGATCCCACTCCATGTCTCCAGACATATTGCGCACCTTATAATGTAGCCTACCTTACTCATGCTGCTCACTTTTCATAATCAATATATGAAATTAAAAAAAAATATCATAGGCTAATATTTAAACAGACTAACTATGAAACTAAATAGGCTACGTTTTCTTTAACATTTTTTCATTTATGACAGCGGAAACAACTCACAATACTCCCTCATTTTTAACCATAAAGATAAGTTCAACACATACTTATAAACTATAAACTGTCTACTTTTATTTGTGTACACTCATAATAACAACAAAGGCCGTAGATTCAGGGAACAGATTATTTTGCATGCACTCCACTCCAAACACTGTCTTCATTTCATTACTTTAGGAGCCATACAGGCCGTGTGAACACCCCCCTATTGGCCTCACTAAAGCATCTTCCAATAACAATCAAGATTTTTCAAAAAACGTGTCCCTTTCATGTCACTGCCTGGTTAGAACCCATTTAGCTTGGGTAGGGAGCCAGGCTTTGGCCATGGGACGCTACAACAGAACTGATTTGTGCGCTCTTAAAAAAATGGTCTTATGGAGTGGCAGTACATTCTGAGTAGCTGATAATTCCCCTCAGAACAGTCTAGTTGCCCACACTGATGTACTCTGACTTTAGGAACCATACAAGCCTGGGCGTGAACACCCCCTACTGGCTTCACTAAAGCATCTTCCAATAACAATTTAGTTTTTTCCAAAAAGGGTTCCCTTTCATGTCACTGCCTGTCTAGAACCCGCTTAGCTTCGGTAGAAAGCCAGGCTTTGGCCATGGGACACTACAGCAGAACTGTTTTTTGCTATCTTAATAAAACGGGTCTTATGGAGTGGCAGTACATCCTGAGTAGCTGATAATTCCCCTCAGAATGAGCTACCACCGATATTGCATTACAGTGCAGAAACACTATAGCAACGCTTTCCCACATATTCTGCTACTAACTGCACTGCTGTGGCAATTAATGATCGCAAAAAGTCAGGATCTTGTTTTAAAGAATAGTTCTTCTTACAGTCCAGTGGCCCCATTGCTGCACTCTGACTTTAGGAGCCATACACTCCCTATTGGCCTCACTAAAGCATCTTCCAATAACAATCAAGATTTCTCAAAAAACATTTCCATTTCATGTCACTGCCTGGCTAGAACCCATTTAGCTTTGGTAGGGAGTCAGGCTTTGGCCATGGGACGCTACAGAAGAACTGATTTGTGCTGTCTTAAAAATACGGTCTTAAGGAGTGGCAGTACATTCTGAGTAGCTCATAATTCCCCTCAGAACAGTCTAGTTGCCCCCATTGATGTACTCTGGCTTTAGGAACCATACAAGCCTTGGAGTGAACACCCCGTATTGGCCTCACTTAAGTATCTTCCAATAACAATCGAGTTTTATCCAAAAAGCATGTCCCTTTTTTATGTCACTGCCTGGCTAGAACCCATTTAGCTTGGGTAGGGAGCCAGGATTTGGCCATGGGACACTACAGCAGAACTGTTTTTGCTATCTTAATAAAACGGGTCTTATGGAGTGGCAGTACATCCTTAGTAGCTGATAATTCCCCTCAGAACAGTCTAGTTGCCCCCACTGATGTACTCTGACTTTAGTGCTGCGTTCCACTCCACTTTTAGACACGCATTTGCAAACTTCCCTAAGCACTTCCCCTCGGGGGAATCCCCGCCGCCATTTTGAAGTGCGTTCCACTTTGTGAAGTGGACGAGGGAAGTTTATATGGATTTTGACCGAGGGAGTGAGTCTACTTCATATGTACACTTCAGGCAGCTTCATATACCACAATGCCACACGAATGTGACATCACCCCATATCGCGTTTAATTTACCCCAACACAAACAACCAAAACACACCTATATACACATAGAATGCTGCATTAAACAATTTTGTAAAAGAAAAAAATAAATAATAAATCAACTCCATAGTGGATTCCAAGTGATCAAGGGCTTAGGACGTTCCAGTTCAGTCCATTGCAAAGGTTCCGCCACTAGTGGGCACTCATGCAACGCAAGCAATGACGCACATCCGAGTGAACGAGACGGAGGGAAGTTAGCAAGTGAAGGGCATAATAAAAATCGAACTAGAACGCAGCATAGGAGCCATACAGGCCTGGGAGTGAACACCCCCTACTGGCCTCACTAAAGCATATTCCAATAACAAACAAGATTTTTCAAAAAAAAGTGTCCCTTTTATGTCACTGCCTGGCTAGAACCCACTTAGCTTTGGTAGGGAGCCAGCTTTGGCCATGGGACGCTACAGCAGAACTGATTTGCGCTGTCTTAATAAAACGGGTCTTATGGAGTGGCAGTACATCCTGAGTAGCTCATAATGCCCCTCAGAATGAGCTACCACCGGTATTGCATTAAAGTGCAGAAACACCACAGCAACACTCTCCCACATATTCTTCTACTAACTGCACTGCTGTGGCAATTAATGATCGGAAAAAGTCAGGATCTTGTTTTAAAGGATGGTTCTTCTTACAGTGTAGTGGCCCTATTGCTGCACTCTGCCTTTAGGAGTCATACACCCCCTATTGGCCTCACTAAAGCATCTTCCAATAACAATCGAGTTTTTTCCAAAAAGGTCTCCCTTTCATGTCACTGCCTGGCTAGAACCCGCTTAGCTTCGGTAGGGAGCCAGGATTTAGGCATGGGACGCTACAGCAGAACTGATTTGTGCTGCCTTAATAAAATGGGTCTTATGGAGTGGCAGTACATTCTGAGTAGCTCATAATTCCCCTCAGTACAGTCTAGTTGCCCCCACTGATGTACTCTGACTTTAGGAGCAATACAGGCCTGGGAGTGAACACCCCCCTATTGGCCTCACTAAAGCATTTCCAATAACAAACAAGATTTTTCAAAAAAGGTTGCCCTTTTATGTCACTGCCTGGCTAGAACCCATTTAGCTTGGGTAGGGAGCCAGGCTTTGGCCATGGGACGCTACAGCAGAACGGATTTGCGCTGTCTTAAGATGATTCTTTAGAAGCAATGTCCCAATAATCGCTGCTGCTCTTCAGCTCATGAATCAAGTGTTTGATGATATTAGAGCCAGGCACGACCAAACCGGGTACAACACACTGGCTACCAAAGACCTGGATATCTAAATCATAGAAACCCTCAGGCTGTGTATGCTGACTGCCACAGCCAACCAATGTTTTCTTCAGAATATTTCTTCACAGGCAAGACACCAGCCGAACGAATTTTCTCTTCAGCATTTTTGCTGATTGTACACGCCATAAAACCTGAATCAAGAAATAATGTTGGGAGATGTTCTTCCACCCTCTGTATTTAGCGCCGCGATGTATGTTTTTTCCGTGCTCGCGCAGCGTCACACAATCTCGCAGACTCTGATCACTGGTGTCGGTGGTTCTGTAGCTTACATTTTGTTCATCAATTGCAATGATATAAAAATACTTTAATTGCTACTGAAACTTTTTGAATGGATTGAACAATTACCTTGGTCCCCTTAGGAGCACTATTACAGTTCTCCTCATATAGCTGGGCAAGATCACATTCTTCATGAAGGGAATTAGCATCCATATCCACATCACCCCTTCCCTGACGTGGGCGGTCTAGTTTAACTGCTGTGGTGGTCTACTAGCATCACTGTTCAACTGATGCTGAGGGCAGTCCTTTTTCCAGTGCCCAGAAATTAAGCATATCAGACATCTGTTGTTCTGTCGGAAATGACACACTGTGGAATGATCCAAGGATCTACAAACTCTACATGGTTTGCGGTAAGTCTGAAATGTTGTAGCTTGATGAGGGCTGGCTTGGAATTGGGTCTGCTGAGTGACAAGACAATCTAGTAAATTGACTAGGCTTTACATGAAGTCAGTGTCACTGCCAGACTGTGCTAGGGGAGAAGGTAGAACAGACAAGGCAGGGTTAGATGCAGACGCCTCAACAAGGTTTGGGCTCTGAGTGCAAACCCTATGCCCCGTTGTATACAAACTGTGACTTTGCGTAGGTTTGAGCTTTTCGTTCTTACATATGTTCATCAAGCCTCTCTTGTATCTCACAGGCTGATCATTTTTCTGCTGATTTGAATTTGATGACGTTTGAAAGAGACTGATCCGGATAATGCTTAATAAACATCATACTGATCTCATGACTTGGATCACAAATGCGCCGACCCTGTCTCTCTAAGCATTCTTTTGCAACATCCATTGTGTTGTTCAGCCTGATCCAATACTCCATTGCATCTTTGGATGGCATTGGATGGCATCTCCTTTTATGAATATGGTCCATTTCTAAGTCTTATATCCAAAAGAAATGATGTTGTATGTTTTTTCTGTGCTCGTGCAGCGTCATGCAATTGCGCAGACTCTGATCACTGGTGTCGGTGGTTCCGTAGCTCACATTTTGTTCATCAATTGCAATGATATAAAAATACTTTAATTACTTTAGTTGTTATAAAGTCATTCTCGAGTCATACAGTTCAAGTCAAGTCTCGAGTCATTGGATCTCAAGTCAAAGTCAAGTCATTTTCTTCATTTAGTCAAGCAAGTCTCAAATTTGCAACTCGAGTCAAGTCATGTGACTCGAGTCCCCCACCTCTGGTGGACAACTTTTATGTTACAGAGAAATGTGTAGAATTTTAAATAAATCTGTTTATGAAATGACTGGTTTTAAGTAACTAAAGAAACTCAACTTAAATTGTTTATTGACAAATAACTGATTTTTTTTTACATTTTATTTCCAGTCTATTTTAATTTTGGTATTTCTTTGAGCAAGTGTCCAATCAAAAAATAATTAAATAATATTCACACGAATAATTCAATAAAGCACAATTCTTGTGGCATTTCACAGAAACACTAGTTTATTAGTTAACTAACTACACATTTACTTTATGTGAATCCCACATAATTTACTTGAATGTTTTGGATCTGAAGAAAACATTTGCTCACTGTGACACAGAACAACACTTTTTAATATGAGTCACTAGATTACTTGAATGTCTAAAACTCATCCCACACTGAGTACAGTGGTACGGCTTCTCTTCAGTATGAACTCGCTCAAGTTTTTTCAGGTCTTCAGACTGACTGAAACTCCTGTCACAATATGAGCATGTAGGGTACAGGACCTCTGCATCAGCTAGCAGTTAAGTGTTCAGCAACCTGAAGCTGTCTGTAGAATGATGAAATAAAGACAGACAAAGATGTGCGTGTGATCAGCTCCGGACTTGCTGAGTTATATATTTTCCCAAGATATTCACAGCAATACAAATACAATTGTTCAAAAATACATTATTTCTCAATAAACTATTTTTCTATATTCAAATCTTTATTGTTCCAGTCTCTTTCTTGCTTTTATACAACGTATTCATGAAAATCTGTTCATTAATCAATCATTATATTACTATTTGCATCTTCAAAAATGCTATTCAGTGTTACATGACTTTCTATGCTGTATCACAGTTCAAATCAACTCACAATATCACATATGTATTCAAACACAACGTTTCTGTACGTTTTTTCCTTTTAAAGAACTTTCAAAAGCATTTTACAGTAGATTAAACATTATATTAACTCGTATAAGAAACATATTCACCTTCAATCAACACGCGTCACAGAACATACATACATACATACATACATACATACATACATACATACACAAAGTACTCAATTTACAACGTTTGATATGCACTAACATGTATTCTTTCAACATCCATTTAGATTGAAATGTTAAAACACTCGACTAACCTGTAGAATGATCAAATAAAGACAGACAAAGATGTGCGTGTGACCAGCTCTGGTCTTGCTGAGTTATGGCATGCCACGCAGCAGACATATAGCAACACACTGCACTCACATAGCGCCCTCTAGCGGTCTGGTAGTACCATCATTACCTTCAATGCATTTTCACATACAGAAAATATATATTAAATACATCAGTTGTGAAGAACCATCAATTGGGGCGTCACAAGAACTTGAAAGGTCTTTCTCCACTAAGAATTCTTTGGTGCTGTTTTAAAGCTCTTCCCACAGTCACAATACACATGATCTCTCACTTCATTATGTGTTTTCTGGTGCAGTTTGAGACTGTCCAGCCTTGAAAAACTCTTTCCACAGAGAGAACACACATAAGGCCTCTCATCTGAATGAACTTTCAGGTGTCGTTTTAGACTTGATGATGAAATAAACTCTTTACCACACTGATCACAGTTAAATGGTTTTTCTCCAGAGTGAACGCGCAGATGATTCTTGAGATCAGTTAAATATCTGAAACTCTTTCCACACTGAGTGCATGTATACGGTTTCTCTCCAGTGTGAATTCTCATGTGTGTGTTAAGGCTTCCTTTTTCTGTGAAACTCTTTCCACACTGAGTGCATGTATACGGTTTCTCTCCAGTGTGAATTCTCATGTGTGTGTTAAGGTTTCTTTTTTCTGTGAAACTCTTTCCACACTGAGTGCATGTACATGGTTTCTCTCCAGTGTGAATTCTCATGTGTGTGTTAAGGTGTCCTTTTTGTGTGAAACCCTTTCCACACTGAGTGCAGGTGTGCAGCTTTTTGGCTTTTGTTCTTTCAGTTTTAAAGGTATGATGTTCCTCCTCCACTTCATTCAGTTCTTGTCTTTGCTGTTTCACTTCCACCTGGTCTAAATACACATCAAGTTAGAATCAGTTCAAGTGAACCCTGATTTAATATCAGAAAGCAACAGAGATCAGGTATCAGATCTTTCATGTGGCAAAGGTTTGTTTCATCATTCACTTGTTAATATAGTTAACAATATGCTTGACAACTGCTATATACAAGGTTATGATAATTTAGATACATTTCTCTATCATTTATCATCCATATACTGCTTATTAATTCACATCTACCAAAGCAGTCAACAATGAAGAATCAAGAATGGACACCAACCTGTTTGTTCCTCAGTATCTTCATGTTTTATTCTGGATGGTTCTGGATCACTCATGTCTTCAATCTTCTCTTTAATAAACTCCATCTTTAACAGTCACACAGATTTCAGCTGCTACACCTGGAGTTTGTCCTTCTCTTGTAGGATGATTTGAATACTCCCAGTATTTATTGGTGAATGTTGTGGGAGGGGCTTCACTGCAGGTGTGAACTGTGATCACTGTGTTTTGATTCAATCTGCATTTAAAAAGTACAGGCCATAATGTTTAACTGAGCTGCTGAAAAGCCAAAAAAGCCAAAAGCCAAAAGCCAAATTTTCACCTCATTCATTATGGTGATGTCTGAGATCTGCTGTAAATTGGCACATTAAGCACATTTTATTGCTGTCAACAGGCTGAAACAAACTACAGGATTATCACCGTAGAAATTTCACTTCAGTTCTTGTCTTTACTCTTTCACTTCCATTGAGTCTGAAATAAAATATTGAGTATTTAAAATCAGTTCAAGGATGATAACTGTGAAAATTAAAGAGAACCCTGATTTAATAACTGAAAACGTCTCGGTTACATATGTAACCCTCGTTCCCTGAAGGAAGGGAACGGAGACGTTACGTCAGTTACTGACGAAATGGAGGTTTCGCTTAGAAGCCAATCGCCTTTGAGCTCTACCAAACAAGCCAATGGCATGAAGATGCCATGGGTCAGCGGAATTTGCATGACGCAACCCCGCCCCACCGCATGGGTATAAAGGGCGTTGCGTGGCAGTCTCGCATTATGTTACCTGCTGAAGAGCCGAGGCATGAGCGTCCGGCCGTTCCAGCGGTACAGCAGAAGTGGCATGGGGACGTAACGTCTCCGTTCCCTTCCTTCAGGGAACGAGGGTTACATATGTAACCGAGACGTTCCCTTTCAGTCAGTACACTACGAGTTACGTCAGTTACTGACGAAATGGGGGTCCCAATACAATCTCGCCACGACGGCTGTCTTCCAGCGTCCTGCGCTGACCAGGGCTCCCGGCCGTGAGTCTTAGCACGAACAAGGGGCTAGGCTCAACGCCGATACCAAGGTACACTGGGAAGCATATCCCACGTGGAGAAATGCAACACAATGCCTGCAACATTTTTCAACCCCAGGTGTGGCAAGGGTGTCTTGCCAAGGGAAGACACGTGCTCAGAGAGACTTAATGTGGAAATACACATGTGGGGGTTGCCCAACGGGGGAACCATGCACACGGAGGCACCTAGCCGAACACGAGGAATGACCAAGCGGGCATGCACTCTGGTGTCGACATCAGCAGTGCTGGAGGAGCTCAGGGCTTACTGGGAAGCTCACCTGAGAGAAAATGCGCACGCATCCAGTCCGTGGAGTGGAATGGCGCAGCAAGCAAAGACACCTGAGCCTGTCCAGTTACTGGCCACTTGGGGTGAGTACACGAGCGGACACAGGCTCCACTCGGAGATTATAAAATCTTGCGAATGTGTTGGGTGTCGCCCAGCCTGCAGCTCTACAAATGTCTGTCAGCGAGGCACCATGCGCTAAAGCCCAAGAGGAAGTAACACTCCTAGTGGAGTGTGCTCTAACCCCAAGGGGGCATGGCATGCCCTGAACCTGATATGCCAGGACAATGGCGTCCACTATCCAGTGAGACAACCTCTGCTTGGAGAGAGCCTTCCCTTTCTGCTGCCCTCCGTAACAGACAAAGAGCTGGTCTGAGGTCCTGAAACACTGCGTCCGGTCTACGTAAGCGCGAAGGGCGCGTACTGGACAGAGCAGTGCCAAGGCTGGGTCTGCCTCCTCCATAGGCAGCGCTTGCAGGTTCACCACCTGATCCCTGAAGGGAGTGGTGGGAACCTTGGGCACATATCCAGGCCGGGGTCTCAGGATCACATGAGAATTGGCCGGCCCGAATTCCAGGCACGCTTCGTCAACTGAAAATGCCTGCAGGTCCCCTACCCTCTTGATGGAAGCCCGAGCAATCAAGAGCGCCACTTTCATTGAAAGGAACTTCAGCTCCACAGACTGCAGGGGCTCAAAGGGAGCTTTCTGCAGGGCAGATAAAACCACTGCAAGGAAATACCCAAGAGGGTATTTGAGGAGGGCGAGAAGGATTTAATCTCTGCGTAAACTGCGCGTACATGGCGACCGAGTCGATTTCCATACCGAGAAAAGAGATCCTCCGCACGCATGACAGGGGCATTGCCACCCACCATGGTATAGCGGAGGAGGAGACAGTGCGAACTGAATCGCATAGCCGAACCTGATGGTGCGAGCGAGCCAGCTAGACAGATTGGGAAGCGCTAGCCAGGCTCCCAGAAACTGTACCAGCGGGGTCATGCGAACCACAGGCATACCCCCGATGGGGCAGCGAGGCGGAATGACCGGCCCAGACATGGGAGGCGTGGGAGCGTCCCGAGGTGTGGGCGGGGTCAAATTCCATGCCCTGACAGAGGAGACCAGAGAAGGACCAGCGTTCCACGGGGGTCTCGTCTGCCAGGGGGCTGGCGACAGAGGGGGCCGAGAGTGGCGAGGCTGCTTGGCGTCGCACACTGCCAGCCACACCCTCTTGAGGCTCGGAGGTGAAAGTGTCAGTTCTTCCTTTACAAGGATTCTCCCCCGGCCCTCCACCGGGGGAAGGAGTGGCCCTGCTACCATCTCCTGGGAAAGAACCGAGTTCACCTCCGAGCCACCCGTCTCAGGACCGTCGCTTAGACTGCCGTTTAGCAGGCTGGGGGGCTGGGAGGGGCGGGGCTGCCTTCCTGTGGCGTCCTCCACGCCTCGGCCCGGGAGCCGCAGGAGGGCAGCCTCGGCGGGGAGCAGACTGTCTCTGAGCGGTCGAGAACTGTTGGGCGAAGTCCTGGACCGCCCCGCCAAATAGCCCATCCTGGGAAATGGGAGAATTGAGGAAACGGGTTCGCTCAGATTCTCCCACATCAACCAGGTTGAGCCATAAGTGGCGCTCCTGGACCACAGAAGTGGACATCACCTGACGGAGAGAGCGAGCGGTCACCTTCGTCGCTCGTAGAGAGAGGTCGGTGGCCGCCCGCAGCTCCTGCATTAATGCGGGGTCAGCATTGACCTCGTGCATGTCTCTGAGCACCTTGGCCTGGTAGACCTGAAGGGTGGCCATCGCATGCAGGGCGGATGCGGCCTGGCCCGCAGCTCCGTGGGTCCTCGCCACCAAAGTAGACATAAACCTACAGGCCTTGGATGTGATGAAAATTATGGATGTGCAGAACCTTTGTTTTTTAATCCTCTTTTTAAGCTACAGCCTCCATTATCAGGTTCTGTAATTCAGAAGTTTTTGTGGCCGGAAGTCATCTGCACTCCATTGAAATTAATGGGATCATGACTTGGATCACAAATGCGCCGACTCTGTCTCTCTAAGCATTCCATCGCAACATCCATTGTCTTGTTAAGCCTGATCCAATACTCCACTGCATTTTCGCATGGCATCAGATGGCATCTCCTTTTATGAATATGGTCCATTTCTAAGTGTTTATATCCAAAAGAAATGATGTTGGGAGATTTTCTTCTACCCTCTGTATTTAGTGCAACTGTATGTTTTTTCTGTGCTCGTGCAGCGTCACACAATCACGCAGACTCTGATCACTGGTGTCGGTGGTTCCGTAGCTCACATTTTGTTCATCAATTGCAATAATATAAAAATACTTTAATTACTTTAGTTGTTATAAAGTCATTCTCGAGTCCCCCACCAATGGTGTACAGAGCTTATAAACAACTTTTATGTTGCAGAGAAATGTGTAGAATTTTAAATAAATCTGTTTATGAAATAACTGGTTTTAAGTAACTAAACAAACACAAGTAAAAAAAAACTGAATTTAAAAACTCGAATTTAATGAATTGTTTTATATATTTGTTACAAACAGGCTTGACACGGAGAACAGATGGTAAGTGAATCAGTCTTTATTAAGCAACCAGAGGCAAACGGGGCAGGTGAGTGAATTGCAGATGTGCTCAGAGGAATGTTGCAGATAACTGGAGGATACTGTACTCTTGTCGTTGTAGATGGCGCGGGGGAACTCTAAGACACAGGAGACACGGAGACTAGGAGACAGGACGCGGAGAACACTGGAGACTTGGAGGAGCGTGGAAAAGGCAGGTATGTATCACCAGGGAGTCCTTGAAGTAAGCAGAAGCAGAGCTATGTGCAAACGAGACCTGACAGTGACTGAATGAATGTGTGGGCTTAAGTGCTGGTGGTGATTGCCAGTGATGATGACGTGCAGGTGTGTGTGATCAGTACTCTGGTGATGGAGTGCGCTGTGATTGGGAGAGGGTGGAGCCTGGCGTGCTTCTAACAATATTGACAAATAACTGATTTTTCTTACATTTGTTTCCAGTCTCTTTTAATTTTGGTATTTCTTTGAGCAAGTGTCCAATCAAACAATAATTCAATAATATTCACATAAATCATAAATCATCTATTCAATAAAGCACACTTCTTGTGGCATTTCACAGAAACACTAGTTTATTAGATAACTAACTACACATTTACATTATGTGAATCCCACATAATTTACTTTAATGTTTTGGATCTGAAGAAAACATTTGCTCACTGTGACACAGAACAATGCTTTTTGATATGAGTCATTAGAGTACTTGATTGGGTGAAACTCTTCTCACACTGAGTACAGTGGTACGGCTTCTCTCCAGTATGAACTCGCTCATGTGATTTCAGGTTTCCAGAATTAGTGAAACTCTTGTCACAATATGAGCACTTGTAAGGTCTTTCTCCAGTATGAGTTCTTTGGTGCTGTTTCAGACGGTCAGCTGCAGTAAAGCTCTTCCCACAGTCACAGCACATATAATCTCTCACTTCATTATGTGTTTTCTGGTGAAGTTTAAAACTATGCAGCCTTGAAAATCTCTTTCCACAGAGAGAACACACATGAGGCTTCTCATCTGAATGAACTATTAGGTGTTGTTTTAGATGTGATGATGAAATAAACTCTTTACCACACTGATCACAGTTAAATAGTTTTTCTCCAGAGTGAATGTGCAGATGATACTTGAGATCAGTTACATATGTGTAACTCTTTCCACACTGAGTGCATGTATACGGTTTCTCTCCAGTGTGAATTCTCATGTGTGTTTTAAGGTCTCCTTTTTGTGTGAAACTCTTTCCACACTGAGTGCATGTATATGGTTTCTCTCCAGTGTGAATTCTCGTGTGTCTATTAAGGTGTCCTTTATGTTGGAAACTCTTTCCACACTGAGTGCAGGTGTGCAGCTTTTTGGCTTTTGTTCTTTGAGTTTTAAAGTTATGATGTTCCTCCTCCACTTCATTCAGTTCTTGTCTTTGCTGTTTCACTTCCACCTGGTCTAAAATACACAGAAATACACAGTTAGAATCAGTTCAAGTGAACCCTGATTTAATAGCAGAAAGCAACAGAGATCAGGTATCAGATCTTTCATGTGGCAGTTTTGTTATGTCATTCAATTTTTAATATAGTTAACAATATGCTTGACAAGTACTATATACAAGGTTATGATCATTTAAATGCATTTCTCTATCATTTATCATCCATATACTGCGTATTAATTCACATCTACCAAAGCAGTCAACAATGAAGAATCAAGAATGAACACCAACCTGTTTGTTCCTCAGTATCTTCATGTTTTATTCTGGATGGTTCTGGATCACTCATGTCTTCAATCTCCTCTTTAATAAACTCCATCTTTAACAGTCACACAGATTCCAGCTGCTACACCTGGAGTTTGTCCTTCTCTTGTAGGATGATGTGAATATTCCCAGTATTTATTGGTGAATTGTTGTGGGAGGGGCTTCACTGCAGGTGTGAACTGTGATCACTGTGTTTTGATTCAATCTGCATTTAAAAAGTACAGGTCATAATGTTTAACTGAGCTGCTGAAAAGCCAAAAGTTCCCTGTTTTCACCTCATTCATTATGGTGATGTCTGAGATCTTCTGTAAATTGGCACGTTAAGCACATTTTATTGGTGTCAACAGGCTGAAACAAACTACAGGATCATTACCTTTGAAATTTCACTTCAGTTCTTGTCTTTACTCTTTCACTTTCATCGGGTCTGAAATAAAATATTTAAAGTATTTAAAATCAGTTCAAGGAGGATAAATGTGAAAATTAAAGTGAACCCTGATTTAATAACTGGAAACAAGAGATTGTGTATCGGTCTGATGTTTTGATGTACCAAAGGTTAGTTCTGTCATTGTCTTGTGTATTGGGACGTTGACTCTGCGTTGTGTGTGCATAGAACAAATGGACACCGAACTTCTATGGCTGGTCTATGGCTCTTTATTTTCTGGACAAACAAAGAATTAATATTAATAAACAGACATTCTGTGGCTTCTCTCAATAACTTCATCATATTTGGCTCTGTGAGCCACAAGACATCGTCATCTCAGCTTAGCTTAGCGTGAACTGCGTATTGGAATCTTCTCTGTTTGGTTGCAAGATCTTTTGTTACTCTATATAATACATTGTCTCGAACTTCCAGCTTATCCCACTGTTTAATCAGCACTCGCACCATGTCTTTCTCACTGTGATGGCCACTTTCTGTTGGCAACAAAAGGAAACACATAGAAGATGATGGGATAATTTTGTTGACTTTGCTGAAGCTGAAAACACAGGTATGGTGTCCTGGGGGCGTATTACAGAAACAAATTAACTTTAGAATCCTATCTTAGCTGTTTGGTAACCATGGCAATTTCAGTTAGGACCGCATTTAGGACAAAAGCTATTACAGAATGACATTTCTTAAATGCATAATCTTATCTTAACTATGGATAGGAAACGTCTCGGTTACGTATGTAACTCTCGTTCCCTGAGGAGGGAACGGAGACGTAACGTTAGTGACTGACGAATGGGGGTTTCGCCTAGAAGCCTATCATCTTCGAGGTCTTAGAAAACGGGTGAAACAGTAGGGTTTCAGTCACATGGTCAAGAAGAGCCAAAAAGCAGGCCCCAAGAAGAGAGAGAGCCAGAGAATCAAGAGAGACAGAGAATAAAAGAGACAGAGCAACAGTTACAATCTTCTTTTTGTCTCTTCCTTGACCATGTGACTGAAACCCTACTGTGAGACATTCAAACTGACTAATCAGACCAAACTTCCCCCACTGTAAAGGTATGAAACACATTTGGCCTACAGGCCTTCAGCATCTCTTTGTCTTTAGGAATTCCAAATGGCCCTTCTGATAAGAAAGATGGGGGTTGAAAACAGTGAAGCAAATGTCTTTGTTCAATTTCAAATATCAAATATCTTTGATTATTTTCAATCCTACAATTCCCCCCTTGGCACCGCTGGCCACACTCATAAAGTGTCCAAAGGTGGCACAGTCCACGAAGACATGCTTTCTGTTGTGTGTAGATGTCATCTTCAGACTTCTCGTCCAGACTTGTAAAAGAAGCTGGTCAGTCTTCAGTCTTTGTTCTCATTTCAGCCCTGCATGAGAAGGCTCCATCAAATGGTGTTGCACCAATCCTTGATATGCAAAACGTCCATTGAATACTTCACACCTCGAGAACAGTCATTGGAGATGAGAGCAAACGCTTGTCCCTCTTTCTGAGGACACAGGATGTGAACTTGTGCAGCATGGATCCTGTGATTAAAAGAACATATAGCACAACAAAGAGCAAAAGCATACATGACATTTGTCATTGATCAGAAGGTTGCGTGTTCAAATCACGTCGGGGTCACCACTTTGTAAGCTCCACCCACTGGCCCAACAGCGGAATCCCAACTGCTGGTTGAAGGAATTCTGTGTGTATGTCTTTTCTGGCGCTTCTGGAAAAATCACTTTAATTTATTAAAATGTGAGGATCCAATTTTCAATCTGACTCCATGAATAATTTAATCTGACTCCAATTGTATGTGATTTCGTTAAATTTATTATGTTTATGAATTAACGGCTGATCAAAGGATTAGTTGTGATTTAATTTAGATCGTTGATCTTTCTTAGTACCTCTTATTTTCAAATATTCGTTCCACCATGGGACCCGGCAACCCAGTCTCCTGCTACTGCGTGTCTATACCACGAGTTTGCATTTTCATTCGGCGTAGTATTTACACGCCAAAGTCACATTTGGCGTATATATGGTACGCAAAACCCTCCCGTTAAACTTCCATTGATGGAAAACGCGTATGTATTGCATGCAGAAATTTATTATAGTCAACGTCATCATCATCATCCCGCCCCTTCAATCGAATGAAGATTCACGATTTCATCTCGTGCAGGTGCTGAAGCAGCATATGCAGAAATATTGATTTAAAATACTTATTTAGAATTTTTTTTTACAGAAACTTATTGTAAATAAATTACTCATTATCTCTAGCGGGGACGAATGTTGCTACTACATCTATTACGCACTGAGGATCATAATAGGTGATTGTTTTTACAGTTTAATTCTAAACAATCCCCAACGGGGAAAGAAAAATGCTTGCAGAAGCTTCATTAATTCAATGTGAATAATTTATGCTAGTTATAGTAGTTATATATCTGTCTGCTTTATTTAATCTGCTCTCTGCTTTTTTTTTTTTTTTTTTTGCTTGTTTAATGTTACACGCATTTTTATTTGTTTGTGATTGTATTTGTAATAGTAAAGGTATTAACAATAAATAAATAAATAAATATTTAGTCCTTCGCTGCTTCAGGAACCACCCACTCCCGCTTGGAAACCAATCAAATGTTTAAACATTTTTTAGCGCCATCATCAAAATCCTGCCCCCTCTGCTCAAGTTTACCTCGTGCGACCTCGTGCATCATCATCATCATCAAAGTCATCAATCATCAGAATACCCAAGTAAGTAATTAGCAAAAACATATATACATATATATATTAGCAAAAAAGTATCAGTTCTTAAATTATTGTAAATACAATTAATCAAACTTTATTTTCTTAAGTGAGCATGCACGTTGGCCTACAGTTGTCAGGCGGTTAATATCAGTTTAAAATAATTTCTCATTAAATGTTTTAGGGATAAAATTTAGTGAGGGTCAGCTGTGCGCAACGATTACTTTTTATTGATGCATCATATGTTTTTTGGTTACGTTATGATGAGATCACACTACTTTATGTCCATGTCAGGCATTACGTGTAGATCACAGATGTGTGGATTAATCAATTCACTGTAAACCTGACTTAGCCCAACTTGTTTTTTATTTTGTAATTTTTCCCCTATTTTACATTTGTTCAAGCAGAATGTCCACAGGCTCTTTAGAAGCAGCACTTGTTCTTAGAGATGTGTTTCTTGATCAGATACAGGTAACTTTAGAAATTGTATCTTAAATAATTTTTTATTTTGACTTCTTTTTCTCTGTCAAATAATTTTAAAGAAAACTACAAATGAATAGTTATATAGGCTAATATATTATTCATGTAAGGAAAGTATAAACTACTTTAAAATCTGTTAAATATACTATTTGCAATTTAGAAAGAAGAAAAAAAGCAAGCCAAGAGGTCTAAGCCACATCCTACGACAAAGGGACAGAAAAGGGACAGAAATGAATCATTTGCTAAGGAGTTTATTATCATTGTTTTGCTTTTGAATTTTTAGTCCGATATCTTCCACTACTTTTGCCAGAGAAAATCTGTGCCTGTTCAGAAAGTTCCTGCAGGTTGATCAGTGGCAAGCCCATTATTGTAATAAATTTTAATGGTAAGATGTAGTTTTTTCTCTTTATGAAAACAACACAAATTAAGGTTAATATTGTACAGAACTCAATGCTTGCATGTAATACCTGTGATTAGGAATTTTAAAGCTGTTGTGATGCATGTGAACTTTTTTATTATAGGACGGTACAATCTCACCCTTCCATCACTGGAGAGCTCATGCTGCGGGAAAACATGGGTAGTGGGGCTCAGTGATCTCCTCAAGTCTGGGTACTGGCCAGCCTCTATACATTTTGAGACCGTGTATGAGGCTGGCCTTTTTAGGTCTTTTCTGGATTTAAAACTTTTTGCTCCAAGTCTTTCACGTCAAGTGTTCCTTCGAATGCTTGACCAGAGAACAGAGTACAATGGCAGGGTAAATATTGTTATTCAGTGTATATTGTTAACATGATGTTTGTTCTTTAAAGTGATTGACTGGTTTGGTTATTTCAACAGAGTGGTAAAATATGTGGAGACACATTCCAGAAAGCCTTGCTGGAGTGGACCTTTGCCCAGCATGAGGTTGAGAGGCTTTGTGGTGTACAGCCATTTAAATGTCCTGCTTGCAGTCCGTCAATGCGTGCCATCTCAGTGGATGGTAACAGGAAGCTGTACAGGTTCCATAATGCACATGGGTATGTTTTTTTCTTGATTTTTTTTTATTGTAGTACTTACCTGTCTATATCATGTTTCTCTTTCCCAATAAAATTAAGCACAGAGAAGGGCTACTTAGATGGGACATTTATAATGAAGGATGAAGATGTTTCCTCCTTTGTGGGATATGTTCATGAAAAGACCAAGCATGTAATAACCCTTAACTTATTGTCATATTTTTTTATTCCAGTCCAGCTACCATTATTGAAATATTAATAATAATTTTATTGTAATGTCTTGTAGGCCACATGTGAAGGGGTGTGTGGCTCTTCTCAATGGACAGCAGCCAAGGAGTCTGCAAAAAAGTCGACATCAAAGATTGATGAGGAAGGCCTTGAGATTGCTGTGTGCCAACATGGAGGACTTTTAAAAGGTCTAAATATGTTCAGAGGGGAAATATTTGCTGGTCCCCTGTTCCTTCAAAATGCCCTCTCAAAAGAAAATGTGTCATTCTTCTGCTCAGA